>JAXDRA010000934.1:0-35445 GCA_034190875.2 Urechis unicinctus
GGCAGCTTCCAAAAGTAACGGGATATATATAAGGGAGTCAACACACGCTCACGACAGAACAAGATCACCAACCATAATCAAATATCATCCTTTTCGGTCACTTTGATAAATAAAGAAGTTATCCTGTCTTTAGAAGAACAAAGTATATTTCTCCTCTTTCGGCTCTACAATGTCGTTTGTGTCTTCCATTCATCAGGTATTCAAAGTCGAGAGAACCAAGCTCGACACATACGCATTTATTTCATGCATAAAGAAGTCCAACACTGACAACGATTCACGCATTTGGATTGATCATAACACTAACAGCTGCGACAACAAGAAATTATGCATTTGTGTACAATTCAGGGGCTAAATATGCTGGTAAAGTGAAACTAACTGTGACTGGCTAGATGAATGTGAGATTGTGAAATTCTGAAGTGGATTTTTTTTCCAAGTGGGCGCTGATATTTAAGGGGAGCTGCCCAATCATTACGATCATCTGCATTAATCACCATCGTGACATGACCTCGTTTATGAAAGTGATGTGAAACCCCAATATTACCATAACCGATATTAGTAATACCCTCTTTGCAGGTCGGTTTCTCAATAGGTTCTTGTAGTGGTGATTGTATGTGCCCGGCTAGCTCAGTCGGTAGAGCATGAGACTCTTAATCTCAGGGTCGTGGGTTCGAGCCCCACGTTGGGCGAATATATTTTGTTGTTTGATTCACAATTTCATAAGACATGTCATATTGGACATCACTGCTGAAATGTTTGAAAAATTGTATGGCAAGAAGATAAGAATGAAGAAATTGGTCGTTCAGATATTAAAACTTTGCTCTGATTTAATAGTGCAGTTCAATAGGCATCAGACCAAGTATATGAACCACATGTTTTATTCTAGCAACCTTATCTTATCTATATTTCAATATGCCGAGTAATTAACGACCTACGTGTCCTAAACAGTTTTTACTCAATTTTACCCTCTCTACCTTAAAGCTTCTGGCCCGCCAGTTACCCGTCAGTTATTCCTTAACCCCAACTTAACTACCTCATTAAGGGGCGACCTCATTGGTGAACCTGCTAGAAGTCTCTCAGCCCATAGCATTCGCTGATGGCGGCGGGGCAGCTTCCAAAAGTAACGGGATATATATAAGGGAGTCAACACACACACGCTCACGACAGAACAAGATCACCAACCATAATCAAATATCATCCTTTTCGGTCACTTTGATAAATAAAGAAGTTATCCTGTCTTTAGAAGAACAAAGTATATTTCTCCTCTTTCGGCTCTACAATGTCGTTTGTGTCTTCCATTCATCAGGTATTCAAAGTCGAGAGAACCAAGCTCGACACATACGCATTTATTTCATGCATAAAGAAGTCCAACACTGACAACGATTCACGCATTTGGATTGATCATAACACTAACAGCTGCGACAACAAGAAATTATACACTTTTGTACAATTCAGGGGCTAAATATGCTGGTTAACAAGTGAAACTAACTGTGACTGGCTAGATGAATGTGAGATTGTGAAATTCTGAAGTGGGATTTTTTTTTCCAAGTGGGCGCTGATATTTAAGGGGAGCTGCCCAATCATTACGATCATCTGCATTAATCACCATCGTGACATGACCTCGTTTATGAAAGTGATGTGAAACCCCAATATTACCATAACCGATATTAGTAATACCCTCTTTGCAGGTCGGTTTCTCAATAGGTTCTTGTAGTGGTGATTGTATGTGCCCGGCTAGCTCAGTCGGTAGAGCATGAGACTCTTAATCTCAGGGTCGTGGGTTCGAGCCCCACGTTGGGCGAATATATTTTGTTGTTTGATTCACAATTTCATAAGACATGTCATATTGGACATCACTGCTGAAATGTTTGAAAAAAATTGTATGGCAAGAAGATAAGAATGAAGAAATTGGTCGTTCAGATATTAAAACTTTGCTCTGATTTAATAGTGCAGTTCAATAGGCATCAGACCAAGTATATGAACCACATGTTTTTTATTCTAGCAACCTTATCTTATCTATATTTCAATATGCCGAGTAATTAACGACCTACGTGTCCTAACAGTTTTTTACTCAATTTTACCCTCTCTACCTTAAAGCTTCTGGCCCGCCAGTTACCCGTCAGTTATTCCTTAACCCCAACTTAACTACCTCATTAAGGGGCGACCTCATTGGTGAACCTGCTAGAAGTCTCTCAGCCCATAGCATTCGCTGATGGCGGCGGGGCAGCTTCCAAAAGTAACGGGATATATATAAGGGAGTCAACACACGCTCACGACAGAACAAGATCACCAACCATAATCAAATATCATCCTTTTCGGTCACTTTGATAAATAAAGAAGTTATCCTGTCTTTAGAAGAACAAAGTATATTTCTCCTCTTTCGGCTCTACAATGTCGTTTGTGTCTTCCATTCATCACGTATTCAAAGTCGAGAGAACCAAGCTCGACACATACGCATTTATTTCATGCATAAAGAAGTCCAACACTGACAACGATTCACGCATTTGGATTGATCATAACACTAACAGCTGCGACAACAAGAAATTACACACTTTTGTACAATTCAGGGGCTAAATATGCTGGTTAACAAGTGAAACTAACTGTGACTGGCTAGATGAATGTGAGATTGTGAAATTCTGAAGTGGATTTTTTTTCCAAGTGGGCGCTGATATTTAAGGGGAGCTGCCCAATCATTACGATCATCTGCATTAATCACCATCGTGACATGACCTCGTTGATGAAAGTGATGTGAAACCCCAATATTACCATAACCGATATTAGTAATACCCTCTTTGCAGGTCGGTTTCTCAATAGGTTCTTGTAGTGGTGATTGTATGTGCCCGGCTAGCTCAGTCGGTAGAGCATGAGACTCTTAATCTCAGGGTCGTGGGTTCGAGCCCCACGTTGGGCGAATATATTTTTTGTTTGTTTGATTCACAATTTCATAAGACATGTCATATTGGACATCACTGCTGAAATGTTTGAAAAATTGTATGGCAAGAAGATAAGAATGAAGAAATTGGTCGTTCAGATATTAAAACTTTGCTCTGATTTAATAGTGCAGTTCAATAGGCATCAGACCAAGTATATGAACCACATGTTTTATTCTAGCAACCTTATCTTATCTATATTTCAATATGCCGAGTAATTAACGACCTACGTGTCCTAAACAGTTTTACTCAATTTTACCCTCTCTACCTTAAAGCTTCTGGCCCGCCAGTTTTACCCGTCAGTTATTCCTTAACCCCAACTTAACTACCTCATTAAGGGGCGACCTCATTGGTGAACCTGCTAGAAGTCTCTCAGCCCATAGCATTCGCTGATGGCGGCGGGGCAGCTTCCAAAAGTAACGGGATATATATAAGGGAGTCAACACACGCTCACGACAGAACAAGATCACCAACCATAATCAAATATCATCCTTTTCGGTCACTTTGATAAATAAAGAAGTTATCCTGTCTTTAGAAGAACAAAGTATATTTCTCCTCTTTCGGCTCTACAATGTCGTTTGTGTCTTCCATTCATCAGGTATTCAAAGTCGAGAGAACCAAGCTCGACACATACGCATTTATTTCATGCATAAAGAAGTCCAACACTGACAACGATTCACGCATTTGGATTGATCATAACACTAACAGCTGCGACAACAAGAAATTATGCATTTTTGTACAATTCAGGGGCTAAATATGCTGGTTAACAAGTGAAACTAACTGTGACTGGCTAGATGAATGTGAGATTGTGAAATTCTGAAGTGGATTTTTTTTCCAAGTGGGCGCTGATATTTAAGGGGAGCTGCCCAATCATTACGATCATCTGCATTAATCACCATCGTGACATGACCTCGTTGATGAAAGTGATGTGAAACCCCAATATTACCATAACCGATATTAGTAATACCCTCTTTGCAGGTCGGTTTCTCAATAGGTTCTTGTAGTGGTGATTGTATGTGCCCGGCTAGCTCAGTCGGTAGAGCATGAGACTCTTAATCTCAGGGTCGTGGGTTCGAGCCCCACGTTGGGCGAATATATTTTGTTGTTTGATTCACAATTTCATAAGACATGTCATATTGGACATCACTGCTGAAATGTTTGAAAAATTGTATGGCAATGGCAAGAAGATAAGAATGAAGAAATTGGTCGTTCAGATATTAAAACTTTGCTCTGATTTAATAGTGCAGTTCAATAGGCATCAGACCAAGTATATGAACCACATGTTTTATTCTAGCAACCTTATCTTATCTATATTTCAATATGCCGAGTAATTAACGACCTACGTGTCCTAAACAGTTTTACTCAATTTTACCCTCTCTACCTTAAAGCTTCTGGCCCGCCAGTTACCCGTCAGTTATTCCTTAACCCCAACTTAACTACCTCATTAAGGGGCGACCTCATTGGTGAACCTGCTAGAAGTCTCTCAGCCCATAGCATTCGCTGATGGCGGCGGGGGCAGCTCCAAAAAGTAACGGGATATATAAAACACGCTCACGACAGAACAAGATCACCAACCATAATCAAAAAGTAACGGGATATATATAAGGGAGTCAACACACGCTCACGACAGAACAAGATCACCAACCATAATCAAATATCATCCTTTTCGGTCACTTTGATAAATAAAGAAGTTATCCTGTCTTTAGAAGAACAAAGTATATTTCTCCTCTTTCGGCTCTACAATGTCGTTTGTGTCTTCCATTCATCAGGTATTCAAAGTCGAGAGAACCAAGCTCGACACATACGCATTTATTTCATGCATAAAGAAGTCCAACACTGACAACGATTCACGCATTTGGATTGATCATAACACTAACAGCTGCGACAACAAGAAATTATGCATTTGTGTACAATTCAGGGGCTAAATATGCTGGTTAACAAGTGAAACTAACTGTGACTGGCTAGATGAATGTGAGATTGTGAAATTCTGAAGTGGATTTTTTTTCCAAGTGGGCGCTGATATTTAAGGGGAGCTGCCCAATCATTACGATCATCTGCATTAATCACCATCGTGACATGACCTCGTTTATGAAAGTGATGTGAAACCCCAATATTACCATAACCGATATTAGTAATACCCTCTTTGCAGGTCGGTTTCTCAATAGGTTCTTGTAGTGGTGATTGTATGTGCCCGGCTAGCTCAGTCGGTAGAGCATGAGACTCTTAATCTCAGGGTCGTGGGTTCGAGCCCCACGTTGGGCGAATATATTTTGTTGTTTGATTCACAATTTCATAAGACATGTCATATTGGACATCACTGCTGAAATGTTTGAAAAATTGTATGGCAAGAAGATAAGAATGAAGAAATTGGTCGTTCAGATATTAAAACTTTGCTCTGATTTAATAGTAGTGCAGTTCAATAGGCATCAGACCAAGTATATGAACCACATGTTTTTTATTCTAGCAACCTTATCTTATCTATATTTCAATATGCCGAGTAATTAACGACCTACGTGTCCTAAACAGTTTTACTCAATTTTACCCTCTCTACCTTAAAGCTTCTGGCCCGCCAGTTACCCGTCAGTTATTCCTTAACCCCAACTTAACTACCTCATTAAGGGGCGACCTCATTGGTGAACCTGCTAGAAGTCTCTCAGCCCATAGCATTCGCTGATGGCGGCGGGGCAGCTTCCAAAAGTAACGGGATATATATAAGGGAGTCAACACACGCTCACGACAGAACAAGATCACCAACCATAATCAAATATCATCCTTTTCGGTCACTTTGATAAATAAAGAAGTTATCCTGTCTTTAGAAGAACAAAGTATATTTCTCCTCTTTCGGCTCTACAATGTCGTTTGTGTCTTCCATTCATCAGGTATTCAAAGTCGAGAGAA
Source organism: Urechis unicinctus (assembly GCA_034190875.2). Taxonomy (NCBI): domain Eukaryota; kingdom Metazoa; phylum Annelida; class Polychaeta; order Xenopneusta; family Urechidae; genus Urechis; species Urechis unicinctus. The sequence goes on from JAXDRA010000934.1 coordinate 5,826, forward strand.
CCAAGCTCGACACATACGCATTTATTTCATGCATAAAGAAGTCCAACACTGACAACGATTCACGCATTTGGATTGATCATAACACTAACAGCTGCGACAACAAGAAATTATACTTTTTTTTGTACAATTCAGGGGCTAAATATGCTGGTTAACAAGTGAAACTAACTGTGACTGGCTAGATGAATGTGAGATTGTGAAATTTCTGAAGTGGATTTTTTTTCCAAGTGGGCGCTGATATTTAAGGGGAGCTGCCCAATCATTACGATCATCTGCATTAATCACCATCGTGACATGACCTCGTTGATGAAAGTGATGTGAAACCCCAATATTACCATAACCGATATTAGTAATACCCTCTTTGCAGGTCGGTTTCTCAATAGGTTCTTGTAGTGGTGATTGTATGTGCCCGGCTAGCTCAGTCGGTAGAGCATGAGACTCTTAATCTCAGGGTCGTGGGTTCGAGCCCCACGTTGGGCGAATATATTTTGTTGTTTGATTCACAATTTCATAAGACATGTCATATTGGACATCACTGCTGAAATGTTGAAAAAAATTGTATGGAAGAATAAGAATGAAGAAATTGGTCGTTCAGATATTAAAACTTTGCTCTGATTTAATAGTGCAGTTCAATAGGCATCAGACCAAGTATATGAACCACATGTTTTATTCTAGCAACCTTATCTTATCTATATTTCAATATGCCGAGTAATTAACGACCTACGTGTCCTAAACAGTTTTACTCAATTTTACCCTCTCTACCTTAAAGCTTCTGGCCCGCCAGTTACCCGTCAGTTATTCAGTTATTCCTTACCCCCAACTTAACTACCTCATTATGGGGGCGACCTCATTGGTGAACCTGCTAGAAGTCTCTCAGCCCATAGCATTCGCTGATGGCGGCGGGGCAGCTTCCAAAAGTAACGGGATATATATAAGGGAGTCAACACACGCTCACGACAGAACAAGATCACCAACCATAATCAAATATCATCCTTTTCGGTCACTTTGATAAATAAAGAAGTTATCCTGTCTTTAGAAGAACAAAGTATATTTCTCCTCTTTCGGCTCTACAATGTCGTTTTGTGTCTTCCATTCATCAGGTATTCAAAGTCGAGAGAACCAAGCTCGACACATACGCATTTATTTCATGCATAAAGAAGTCCAACACTGACAACGATTCACGCATTTGGATTGATCATAACACTAACAGCTGCGACAACAAGAAATTATACATTTTTGTACAATTCAGGGGCTAAATATGCTGGTTAACAAGTGAAACTAACTGTGACTGGCTAGATGAATGTGAGATTGTGAAATTCTGAAGTGGATTTTTTTTTTTTCCAAGTGGGCGCTGATATTTAAGGGGAGCTGCCCAATCATTACGATCATCTGCATTAATCACCATCGTGACATGACCTCGTTTATGAAAGTGATGTGAAACCCCAATATTACCATAACCGATATTAGTAATACCCTCTTTGCAGGTCGGTTTCTCAATAGGTTCTTGTAGTGGTGATTGTATGTGCCCGGCTAGCTCAGTCGGTAGAGCATGAGACTCTTAATCTCAGGGTCGTGGGTTCGAGCCCCACGTTGGGCGAATATATTTTGTTGTTTGATTCACAATTTCATAAGACATGTCATATTTGGACATCACTGCTGAAATGTTTGAAAAATTGTATGGCAAGAAGATAAGAATGAAGAAATTGGTCGTTCAGATATTTAAAACTTTGCTCTGATTTTATAGTGCAGTTCAATAGGCATCAGACCAAGTATATGAACCACATGTTTTATTCTAGCAACCTTATCTTATCTATATTTCAATATGCCGAGTAATTAACGACCTACGTGTCCTAAACAGTTTTACTCAATTTTACCCTCTCTACCTTAAAGCTTCTGGCCCGCCAGTTACCCGTCAGTTATTCCTTAACCCCAACTTAACTACCTCATTAAGGGGCGACCTCATTGGTGAACCTGCTAGAAGTCTCTCTCCCCATAGCATTCGCTGATGGCGGCGGGGCAGCTTCCAAAAGTAACGGGATATATATAAGGGAGTATATAAGGGAGTCAACACACGCTCACGACAGAACAAGATCACCAACCATAATCAAATATCATCCTTTTCGGTCACTTTGATAAATAAAGAAGTTATCCTGTCTTTAGAAGAACAAAGTATATTTCTCCTCTTTCGGCTCTACAATGTCGTTTGTGTCTTCCATTCATCAGGTATTCGTTTGTGTCTTCCATTCATCATCAGGTATTCAACAAGTCGAGAGAGAACCAAGCTCGACACATACGCATTTATTTCATGCATAAAGAAGTCCAACACTGACAACGATTCACGCATTTGGATTGATCATAACACTAACAGCTGCGACAACAAGAAATTATACATTTTTGTACAATTCAGGGGCTAAATATGCTGGTTAACAAGTGAAACTAACTGTGACTGGCTAGATGAATGTGAGATTGTGAAATTCTGAAGTGGATTTTTTTTTTCCAAGTGGGCGCTGATATTTAAGGGGAGCTGCCCAATCATTACGATCATCTGCATTAATCACCATCGTGACATGACCTCGTTTATGAAAGTGATGTGAAACCCCAATATTACCATAACCGATATTAGTAATACCCTCTTTGCAGGTCGGTTTCTCAATAGGTTCTTGTAGTGGTGATTGTATGTGCCCGGCTAGCTCAGTCGGTAGAGCATGAGACTCTTAATCTCAGGGTCGTGGGTTCGAGCCCCACGTTGGGCGAATATATTTTGTTGTTTGATTCACAATTTCATAAGACATGTCATATTGGACATCACTGCTGAAATGTTTGAAAAATTGTATGGCAAGAAGAGATGAAGAAATTGGTCGTTCAGATATTAAAACTTTGCTCTGATTTAAGATATTAAAACTTTTTTTATTCTGATTAATAGTGCAGTTCAATAGGCATCAGACCAAGTATATGAACCACATGTTTTATTCTAGCAACCTTATCTTATCTATATTTCAATATGCCGAGTAATTAACGACCTACGTGTCCTAAACAGTTTTACTCAATTTTACCCTCTCTACCTTAAAGCTTCTGGCCCGCCAGTTACCCGTACCCGTCAGTTTTCCTAACCCCAACTTAACTACCTCATTAAGGGGCGACCTCATTGGTGAACCTGCTAGAAGTCTCTCAGCCCATAGCATTCGCTGATGGCGGCGGGGCAGCTTCCAAAAGTAACGGGATATATATAAGGGAGTCAACACACACACGCTCACGACAGAACAAGATCACCAACCATAATCAAATATCATCCTTTTCGGTCACTTTGATAAATAAAGAAGTTATCCTGTCTTTAGAAGAACAAAGTATATTTCTCCTCTTTCGGCTCTACAATGTCGTTTGTGTCTTCCATTCATCAGGTATTCAAAGTCGAGAGAACCAAGCTCGACACATACGCATTTATTTCATGCATAAAGAAGTCCAACACTGACAACGATTCACGCATTTGGATTGATCATAACACTAACAGCTGCGACAACAAAAAATTATTATTTTTTTTGTACAATTCAGGGGCTAAATATGCTGGTTAACAAGTGAAACTAACTGTGACTGGCTAGATGAATGTGAGATTGTGAAATTCTGAAGTTTTTTTTTTTTTCCAAGTGGGCGCTGATATTTAAAGGGGAGCTGCCCAATCATTACGATCATCTGCATTAATCACCATCGTGACATGACCTCGTTATGAAAGTGATGTGAAACCCCAATATTACCATAACCGATATTAGTAATACCCTCTTTGCAGGTCGGTTTCTCAATAGGTTCTTGTAGTGGTGATTGTATGTGCCCGGCTAGCTCAGTCGGTAGAGCATGAGACTCTTAATCTCAGGGTCGTGGGTTTCGAGCCCCACGTTGGGCGAATATATTTTTGTTGTTTGATTCACAATTTCATAAGACATGTCATATTGGACATCACTGCTGAAATTTGAAAAATTGTATGGCAAGAAGATAAGAATGAGAAAAATTGGTCGTTCAGATATTAAAACTTTGCTCTGATTTAATAGTGCAGTTCAATAGGCATCAGACCAAGTATATGAACCACATGTTTTTTATTCTAGCAACCTTATCTTATATCTATATTTATATTTCAATATGCCGAGTAATTAACGACCTACGTGTCCTAAAACAGTTTTACTCAATTTTACCCTCTCTACCTTAAAGCTTCTGGCCCGCCAGTTACCCGTCAGTTATTCCTTAACCCCAACTTAACTACCTCATTAAGGGGCGACCTCATTGGTGAACCTGCTAGAAGTCTCTCAGCCCATAGCATTCGCTGATGGCGGCGGGGCAGCTTCCAAAAGTAACGGGATATATATAAGGGAGTCAACACACGCTCACGACAGAACAAGATCACCAACCATAATCAAATATCATCCTTTTCGGTCACTTTGATAAAAAAAGAAGTTATCCTGTCTTTAGAAGAACAAAGTATATTTCTCCTCTTTCGGCTCTACAATGTCGTTTGTGTCTTCCATTCATCAGGTATTCAAAGTCGAGAGAACCAAGCTCGACACATACGCATTTATTTCATGCATAAAGAAGTCCAACACTGACAACGATTCACGCATTTGGATTGATCATAACACTAACAGCTGCGACAACAAGAAATTATACACTTTTTTTGTACAATTCAGGGGCTAAATATGCTGGTTAACAAGTGAAACTAACTGTGACTGGCTAGATGAATGTGAGATTGTGAAATTCTGAAGTGGATTTTTTTTTCCAAGTGGGCGCTGATATTTAAGGGGAGCTGCCCAATCATTACGATCATCTGCATTAATCACCATCGTGACATGACCTCGTTGATGAAAGTGATGTGAAACCCCAATATTACCATAACCGATATTAGTAATACCCTCTTTGCAGGTCGGTTTCTCAATAGGTTCTTGTAGTGGTGATTGTATGTGCCCGGCTAGCTCAGTCGGTAGAGCATGAGACTCTTAATCTCAGGGTCGTGGGTTCGAGCCCCACGTTGGGCGAATATATTTTGTTGTTTGATTCACAATTTCATAAGACATGTCATATTGGACATCACTGCTGAAATGTTTGAAAAATTGTATGGCAAGAAGATAAGAATGAAGAAATTGGTCGTTCAGATATTAAAACTTTGCTCTGATTTAATAGTGCAGTTCAATAGGCATCAGACCAAGTATATGAACCACATGTTTTTTTTTTCTAGCAACCTTATCTTATCTATATTCAATATGCCGAGTAATTAACGACCTACGTGTCCTAAACAGTTTTACTCAATTTTTTACCCTCTCTACCTTAAAGCTTCTGGCCCGCCAGTTACCCGTCAGTTATTCCTTAACCCCAACTTAACTACCTCATTAAGGGGCGACCTCATTGGTGAACCTGCTAGAAGTCTCTCAGCCCATAGCATTCGCTGATGGCGGCGGGGCAGCTTCCAAAAGTAACGGGATATATATAAGGGAGTCAACACACGCTCACGACAGAACAAGATCACCAACCATAATCAAATATCATCCTTTTCGGTCACTTTGATAAATAAAGAAGTTATCCTGTCTTTAGAAAGAACAAAGTATATTTCTCCTCTTTCGGCTCTACAATGTCGTTTGTGTCTTCCATTCATCACGTATTCAAAGTCGAGAGAACCAAGCTCGACACATACGCATTTATTTCATGCATAAAGAAGTCCAACACTGACAACGATTCACGCATTTGGATTGATCATAACACTAACTGCTGCGACAACAAGAAATTATACACTTTTGTACAATTCAGGGGCTAAATATGCTGGTTAACAAGTGAAACTAACTGTGACTGGCTAGATGAATGTGAGATTGTGAAATTCTGAAGTGATTTTTTTTTCCAAGTGGGCGCTGATATTTAAGGGGAGCTGCCCAATCATTACGATCATCTGCATTAATCACCATCGTGACATGACCTCGTTTATGAAAGTGAAAGTGATGTGAAAATATTACCATAACCGATATTAGTAATACCCTCTTTGCAGGTCGGTTTCTCAATAGGTTCTTGTAGTGGTGATTGTATGTGCCCGGCTAGCTCAGTCGGTAGAGCATGAGACTCTTAATCTCAGGGTCGTGGGTTCGAGCCCCACGTTGGGCGAATATATTTTGTTGTTTGATTCACAATTTCATAAGACATGTCATATTGGACATCACTGCTGAAATGTTTGAAAAATTGTATGGCAAGAAGATAAGAATGAAGAAATTGGTCGTTCAGATATTAAAACTTTGCTCTGATTTAATAGTGCAGTTCAATAGGCATCAGACCAAGTATATGAACCACATGTTTTATTCTAGCAACCTTATCTTATCTATATTTCAATATGCCGAGTAATTAACGACCTACGTGTCCTAAACAGTTTTACTCAATTTTACCCTCTCTACCTTAAAGGCTTCTGGCCCGCCAGTTACCCGTCAGTTATTCCTTAACCCCAACTTAACTACCTCATTAAGGGGCGACCTCATTGGTGAACCTGCTAGAAGTCTCTCAGCCCATAGCATTCGCTGATGGCGGCGGGGCAGCTTCCAAAAGTAACGGGATATATATATAAGGGAGTCAACACACTCACTCACGACAGAACAAGATCACCACCAATCAAATATCATCCTTTTCGGTCTTTGATAAATAAAGAAGTTATCCTGTCTTTAGAAGAACAAAGTATTTCTCCTCTTTCGGCTCTACAATGTCGTTTGTGTCTTCCATTCATCAGGTATTCAAAGTCGAGAGAACCAAGCTCGACACATACGCATTTATTTCATGCATAAAGAAGTCCAACACTGACAACGATTCACGCATTTGGATTGATCATAACACTAACAGCTGCGACAACAAGAAATTATACATTTTTTGTACAATTCAGGGGCTAAATATGCTGGTTAACAAGTGAAACTAACTGTGACTGGCTAGATGAAATGTGAGATTGTGAAATTCTGAAGTGGATTTTTTTTTCCAAGTGGGCGCTGATATTTAAGGGGAGCTGCCCAATCATTACGATCATCTGCATTAATCACCATCGTGACATGACCTCGTTTATGAAAGTGATGTGAAACCCCAATATTACCATAACCGATATTAGTAATACCCTCTTTGCAGGTCGGTTTCTCAATAGGTTCTTGTAGTGGTGATTGTATGTGCCCGGCTAGCTCAGTCGGTAGAGCATGAGACTCTTAATCTCAGGGTCGTGGGTTCGAGCCCCACGTTGGGGGCGAATATATTTTGTTGTTTGATTCACAATTTCATAAGACATGTCATATTGGACATCACTGCTGAAATGTTTGAAAAATTGTATGGCAAGAAGATAAGAATGAAGAAATTGGTCGTTCAGATATTAAAACTTTGCTCTGATTTAATAGTGCAGTTCAATAGGCATCAGACCAAGTATATGAACCACATGTTTTATTCTAGCAACCTTATCTTATCTATCTATATTTCAATATGCCGAGTAATTAACGACCTACGTGTCCTAAACAGTTTTACTCAATTTTACCCTCTCTACCTTAAAGCTTCTGGCCCGCCAGTTACCCGTCAGTTATTCCTTAACCCCAACTTAACTACCTCATTAAGGGGCGACCTCATTGGTGAACCTGCTAGAAGTCTCTCAGCCCATAGCATTCGCTGATGGCGGCGGGGCAGCTTCCCAAAAGTAACGGGATATATATAAGGGAGTCAACACACGCTCACGACAGAACAAGATCACCAACCATAATCAAATATCATCCTTTTCGGTCACTTTGATAAATAAAGAAGTTATCCTGTCTTTAGAAGAACAAAGTATATTTCTCCTCTTTCGGCTCTACAATGTCGTTTGTGTCTTCCATTCATCAGGTATTCAAAGTCGAGAGAACCAAGCTCGACACATACGCATTTATTTCATGCATAAAGAAGTCCAACACTGACAACGATTCACGCATTTGGATTGATCATCAACACACTACTAACAGCTGCGACAACAAGAAATTATACACTTTTGTACAATTCAGGGGCTAAATATGCTGGTTAACAAGTGAAACTAACTGTGACTGGCTAGATGAATGTGAGATTGTGAAATTCTGAAGTGGATTTTTTTTCCAAGTGGGCGCTGATATTTAAGGGGAGCTGCCCAATCATTACGATCATCTGCATTAATCACCATCGTGACATGACCTCGTTTATGAAAGTGATGTGAAACCCCAATATTACCATAACCGATATTAGTAATACCCTCTTTGCAGGTCGGTTTCTCAATAGGTTCTTGTAGTGGTGATTGTATGTGCCCGGCTAGCTCAGTCGGTAGAGCATGAGACTCTTAATCTCAGGGTCGTGGGTTCGAGCCCCACGTTGGGCGAATATATTTTGTTGTTTGATTCACAATTTCATAAGACATGTCATATTGGACATCACTGCTGAAATGTTTGAAAAATTGTATGGCAAGAAGATAAGAATGAAGAAATTGGTCGTTCAGATATTAAAACTTTGCTCTGATTTAATAGTGCAGTTCAATAGGCATCAGACCAAGTATATGAACCACATGTTTTATTCTAGCAACCTTATCTTATCTATATTTCAATATGCCGAGTAATTAACGACCTACGTGTCCTAAACAGTTTTTTACTCAATTTTACCCTCTCTACCTTAAAGCTTCTGGCCCGCCAGTTACCCGTCAGTTATTCCTTAACCCCAACTTAACTACCTCATTAAGGGGCGACCTCATTGGTGAACCTGCTAGAAGTCTCTCAGCCCATAGCATTCGCTGATGGCGGCGGGGCAGCTTCCAAAAGTAACGGGATATATATAAGGGAGTCACACACACGCTCACGACAGAACAAGATCACCAACCATAATCAAATATCATCCTTTTCGGTCACTTTGATAAATAAAGAAGTTATCCTGTCTTTAGAAGAACAAAGTATATTTATTTCTCCTCTTTCGGCTCTACAATGTCGTTTGTGTCTTCCATTCATCACGTATTCAAAGTCGAGAGAACCAAGCTCGACACATACGCATTTATTTCATGCATAAAGAAGTCCAACACTGACAACGATTCACGCATTTGGATTGATCATAACACTAACAGCTGCGACAACAAGAAATTACACTTTTGTACAATTCAGGGGCTAAATATGCTGGTTAACAAGTGAAACTAACTGTGACTGGCTAGATGAATGTGAGATTGTGAAATTCTGAAGTGGATTTTTTTTTCCAAGTGGGCGCTGATATTTAAGGGGAGCTGCCCAATCATTACGATCATCTGCATTAATCACCATCGTGACATGACCTCGTTTATGAAAGTGATGTGAAACCCCAATATTACCATAACCGATATTAGTAATACCCTCTTTGCAGGTCGGTTTCTCAATAGGTTCTTGTAGTGGTGATTGTATGTGCCCGGCTAGCTCAGTCGGTAGAGCATGAGACTCTTAATCTCAGGGTCGTGGGTTCGAGCCCCACGTTGGGCGAATATATTTTGTTGTTTGATTCACAATTTCATAAGACATGTCATATTGGACATCACTGCTGAAATGTTTGAAAAATTGTATGGCAAGAAGATAAGAATGAAGAAATTGGTCGTTCAGATATTAAAACTTTGCTCTGATTTAATAGTGCAGTTCAATAGGCATCAGACCAAGTATATGAACCACATGTTTTATTCTAGCAACCTTATCTTATCTATATTTCAATATGCCGAGTAATTAACGACCTACGTGTCCTAAACAGTTTTACTCAATTTTTACCCTCTCTACCTTAAAGCTTGGCCCGCCAGTTACCCGTCAGTTATTCCTTAACCCCAACTTAACTACCTCATTAAGGGGCGACCTCATTGGTGAACCTGCTAGAAGTCTCTCAGCCCATAGCATTCGCTGATGGCGGATGGGGGGGCAGCTTCCAAAAGTAACGGGATATATATAAGGGAGTCAACACACGCTCACGACAGAACAAGATCACCAACCATAATCAAATATCATCCTTTTCGGTCACTTTGATAAATAAAGAAGTTATCCTGTCTTTAGAAGAACAAAGTATATTTCTCCTCTTTCGGCTCTACAATGTCGTTTTTGTGTCTTCCATTCATCAGGTATTCAAAGTCGAGAGAACCAAGCTCGACACATACGCATTTATTTCATGCATAAAGAAGTCCAACACTGACAACGATTCACGCATTTGGATTGATCATAACACTAACAGCTGCGACAACAAGAAATTACACTTTTGTACAATTCAGGGGCTAAATATGCTGGTTAACAAGTGAAACTAACTGTGACTGGCTAGATGAATGTGAGATTGTGAAATTCTGAAGTGTGGATTTTTTTTTTTCCAAGTGGGCGCTGATATTTAAGGGGAGCTGCCCAATCATTACGATCATCTGCATTAATCACCATCGTGACATGACCTCGTTTATGAAAGTGATGTGAAACCCCAATATTACCATAACCGATATTAGTAATACCCTCTTTGCAGGTCGGTTTCTCAATAGGTTCTTGTAGTGGTGATTGTATGTGCCCGGCTAGCTCAGTCGGTAGAGCATGAGACTCTTAATCTCAGGGTCGTGGGTTCGAGCCCCACGTTGGGCGAATATATTTTGTTGTTTGATTCACAATTTCATAAGACATGTCATATTGGACATCACTGCTGAAATGTTTGAAAAATTGTATGGCAAGAAGATAAGAATGAAGAAATTGGTCGTTCAGATATTAAAACTTTGCTCTGATTTAATAGTGCAGTTCAATAGGCATCAGACCAAGTATATGAACCACATGTTTTATTCTAGCAAACCTTATCTTATCTATATTTCAATATGCCGAGTAATTAACGACCTACGTGTCCTAAACAGTTTTTACTCAATTTTACCCTCTCTACCTTAAAGCTTCTGGCCCGCCAGTTACCCGTCAGTTATTCCTTAACCCCAACTTAACTACCTCATTAAGGGGCGACCTCATTGGTGAACCTGCTAGAAGTCTCTCAGCCCATAGCATTCGCTGATGGCGGCGGGGCAGCTTCCAAAAGTAACGGGATATATATAAGGGAGTCAACACACGCTCACGACAGAACAAGATCACCAACCATAATCAAATATCATCCTTTTCGGTCACTTTGATAAATAAAGAAGTTATCCTGTCTTTAGAAGAACAAAGTATATTTCTCCTCTTTCGGCTCTACAATGTCGTTTGTGTCTTCCATTCATCACGTATTCAAAGTCGAGAGAACCAAGCTCGACACATACGCATTTATTTCATGCATAAAGAAGTCCAACACTGACAACGATTCACGCATTTGGATTGATCATAACACTAACAGCTGCGACAACAAGAAATTACACTTTTGTACAATTCAGGGGCTAAATATGCTGGTTAACAAGTGAAACTAACTGTGACTGGCTAGATGAATGTGAGATTGTGAAATTCTGAAGTGGATTTTTTTTTCCAAGTGGGCGCTGATATTTAAGGGGAGCTGCCCAATCATTACGATCATCTGCATTAATCATTAATCACCATCGTGATGACATGACCTCGTTATGAAAGTGATGTGAAACCCCAATATTACCATAACCGATATTAGTAATACCCTCTTTGCAGGTCGGTTTCTCAATAGGTTCTTGTAGTGGTGATTGTATGTGCCCGGCTAGCTCAGTCGGTAGAGCATGAGACTCTTAATCTCAGGGTCGTGGGTTCGAGCCCCACGTTGGGCGAATATATTTTGTTGTTTGATTCACAATTTCATAAGACATGTCATATTGGACATCACTGCTGAATGTTTTTGAAAAATTGTATGGCAAGAAGATAAGAATGAAGAAATTGGTCGTTCAGATATTAAAACTTTGCTCTGATTTAATAGTGCAGTTCAATAGGCATCAGACCAAGTATATGAACCACATGTTTTATTCTAGCAACCTTATCTTATCTATATTTCAATATGCCGAGTAATTAACGACCTACGTGTCCTAAACAGTTTTACTCAATTTTACCCTCTCTACCTTAAAGCTTCTGCCCGCCAGTTACCCGTCAGTTATTCCTTAACCCCAACTTAACTACCTCATTAAGGGGCGACCTCATTGGTGAACCTGCTAGAAGTCTCTCAGCCCATAGCATTCGCTGATGGCGGCGGGCAGCTTCCAAAAAAGTAACGGGATATATATAAGGGAGTCAACACACGCTCACGACAGAACAAGATCACCAACCATAATCAAATATCATCCTTTTCGGTCACTTTGATAAATAAAGAAGTTATCCTGTCTTTAGAAGAACAAAGTATATTTCTCCTCTTTCGGCTCTACAATGTCGTTTGTGTCTTCCATTCATCACGTATTCAAAGTCGAGAGAACCAAGCTCGACACATACGCATTTATTTCATGCATAAAGAAGTCCAACACTGACAACGATTCACGCATTTGGATTGATCATAACACTAACACTGCTGCGACAACAAGAAATTATACACTTTTGTACAATTCAGGGGCTAAATATGCTGGTTAACAAGTGAAACTAACTGTGACTGGCTAGATGAATGTGAGATTGTGAAATTTCTGAAGTGGATTTTTTTTTCCAAGTGGGCGCTGATATTTAAGGGGAGCTGCCCAATCATTACGATCATCTGCATTAATCACCATCGTGACATGACCTCGTCGTTTATGAAAGTGATGTGAAACCCCAATATTACCATAACCGATATTAGTAATACCCTCTTTGCAGGTCGGTTTCTCAATAGGTTCTTGTAGTGGTGATTGTATGTGCCCGGCTAGCTCAGTCGGTAGAGCATGAGACTCTTAATCTCAGGGTCGTGGGTTCGAGCCCCACGTTGGGCGAATATATTTTGTTGTTTGATTCACAATTTCATAAGACATGTCATATTGGACATCACTGCTGAAATGTTTGAAAAATTGTATGGCAAGAAGATAAGAATGAAGAAATTGGTCGTTCAGATATTAAAACTTTGCTCTGATTTAATAGTGCAGTTCAATAGGCATCAGACCAAGTATATGAACCACATGTTTTATTCTAGCAACCTTATCTTATCTATATTTCAATATGCCGAGTAATTAACGACCTACGTGTCCTAAACAGTTTTACTCAATTTTTACCCTCTCTACCTTAAAGCTTCTGGCCCGCCAGTTACCCGTCAGTTATTCCTTAACCCCAACTTAACTACCTCATTAAGGGGCGACCTCATTGGTGAACCTGCTAGAAGTCTCTCAGCCCATAGCATTCGCTGATGGCGGCGGGGCAGCTTCCAAAAGTAACGGGATATATATAAGGGAGTCAACACACGCTCACGACAGAACAAGATCACCAACCATAATCAAATATCATCCTTTTCGGTCACTTTGATAAATAAAGAAGTTATCCTGTCTTTAGAAGAACAAAGTATATTTCTCCTCTTTCGGCTCTACAATGTCGTTTGTGTCTTCCATTCATCAGGTATTCAAAGTCGAGAGAACCAAGCTCGACACATACGCATTTATTTCATGCATAAAGAAGTCCAACACTGACAACGATTCACGCATTTGGATTGATCATACACACTAACAGCTGCGACAACAAGAAATTATACATTTTTGTACAATTCAGGGCTAAAAATATGCTGGTTAACAAGTGAAACTAACTGTGACTGGCTAGATGAATGTGAGATTGTGAAATTCTGAAGTGGATTTTTTTTCCAAGTGGGCGCTGATATTTAAGGGGAGCTGCCCAATCATTACGATCATCTGCATTAATCACCATCGTGACATGACCTCGTTTATGAAAGTGATGTGAAACCCCAATATTACCATAACCGATATTAGTAATACCCTCTTTGCAGGTCGGTTTCTCAATAGGTTCTTGTAGTGGTGATTGTATGTGCCCGGCTAGCTCAGTCGGTAGAGCATGAGACTCTTAATCTCAGGGTCGTGGGTTCGAGCCCCACGTTGGGCGAATATATTTTGTTGTTTGATTCACAATTTCATAAGACATGTCATATTGGACATCACTGCTGAAATGTTTGAAAAATTGTATGGCAAGAAGATAAGAATGAAGAAATTGGTCGTTCAGATATTAAAACTTTGCTCTGATTTAATAGTGCAGTTCAATAGGCATCAGACCAAGTATATGAACCACATGTTTTATTCTAGCAACCTTATCTTATCTATATTTCAATATGCCGAGTAATTAACGACCTACGTGTCCTAAACAGTTTTACTCAATTTTACCCTCTCTACCTTAAAGCTTCTGGCCCGCCAGTTACCCGTCAGTTATTCCTTAACCCCAACTTAACTACCTCATTAAGGGGCGACCTCATTGGTGAACCTGCTAGAAGTCTCTCAGCCCATAGCATTCGCTGATGGCGGCGGGGCAGCTTCCAAAAGTAACGGGATATATATAAGGGAGTCAACACACGCTCACGACAGAACAAGATCACCAACCATAATCAAATATCATCCTTTTCGGTCACTTTGATAAATAAAGAAGTTATCCTGTCTTTAGAAGAACAAAGTATATTTCTCCTCTTTCGGCTCTACAATGTCGTTTGTGTCTTCCATTCATCAGGTATTCAAAGTTCGAGAGAACCAAGCTCGACACATACGCATTTATTTCATGCATAAAGAAGTCCAACACTGACAACGATTCACGCATTTGGATTGATCATAACACTAACAGCTGCGACAACAAGAAATTATACACTTTTGTACAATTCAGGGGCTAAATATGCTGGTTAACAAGTGAAACTAACTGTGACTGGCTAGATGAATGTGAGATTGTGAAATTCTGAAGTGGATTTTTTTTCCAAGTGGGCGCTGATATTTAAGGGGAGCTGCCCAATCATTACGATCATCTGCATTAATCACCATCGTGACATGACCTCGTTTATGAAAGTGATGTGAAACCCCAATATTACCATAACCGATATTAGTAATACCCTCTTTGCAGGTCGGTTTCTCAATAGGTTCTTGTAGTGGTGATTGTATGTGCCCGGCTAGCTCAGTCGGTAGAGCATGAGACTCTTAATCTCAGGGTCGTGGGTTCGAGCCCCACGTTGGGCGAATATATTTTGTTGTTTGATTCACAATTTCATAAGACATGTCATATTGGACATCACACTGCTGCTGAAATGTTTGAAAAATTGTATGGCAAGAAGATAAGAATGAAGAAATTGGTCGTTCAGATATTAAAACTTTGCTCTGATTTAATAGTGCAGTTCAATAGGCATCAGACCAAGTATATGAACCACATGTTTTTTTTATTCTAGCAACCTTATCTTATCTATATTTCAATATGCCGAGTAATTAACGACCTACGTGTCCTAAACAGTTTTACTCAATTTTACCCTCTCTACCTTAAAGCTTCTGGCCCGCCAGTTACCCGTCAGTTATTCCTTAACCCCAACTTAACTACCTCATTAAGGGGCGACCTCATTGGTGAACCTGCTAGAAGTCTCTCAGCCCATAGCATTCGCTGATGGCGGCGGGGCAGCTTCCAAAAGTAACGGGATATATATAAGGGAGTCAACACACGCTCACGACAGAAACAAGATCACCAACCATAATCAAATATCATCCTTTTCGGTCACTTTGATAAATAAAGAAGTTATCCTGTCTGTCTTTTTAAGAAGAACAAAGTATATTTCTCCTCTTTCGGCTCTATAATGTCGTCATTTGTGTCTTCCATTCATCACGTATTCAAAGTCGAGAGAACCAAGCTCGACACATACGCATTTATTTCATGCATAAAGAAGTCCAACACTGACAACGATTCACGCATTTGGATTGATCATAACACTAACAGCTGCGCGACAACAAGAAATTATGTTTTTGTACAATTCAGGGGCTAAATATGCTGTTAACAAGTGAAACTAACTGTGACTGGCTAGATGAATGTGAGATTGTGAAATTCTGAAGTGGATTTTTTTTCCAAGTGGGCGCTGATATTTAAGGGGAGCTGCCCAATCATTACGATCATCTGCATTAATCACCATCGTGACATGACCTCGTTTGATGAAAGTGATGTGAAACCCCAATATTATTACCATAACCGATATTAGTAATACCCTCTTTGCAGGTCGGTTTCTCAATAGGTTCTTGTAGTGGTGATTGTATGTGCCCGGCTAGCTCAGTCGGTAGAGCATGAGACTCTTAATCTCAGGGTCGTGGGTTCGAGCCCCACGTTGGGCGAATATATTTTGTTGTTTGATTCACAATTTCATATAAGACAGTGTCATATTGGACATCACTGCTGAAATGTTTGAAAAATTGTATGGCAAGAAGATAAGAAATGAAAAAAATTGGTCGTTGCGATATTAAAACTTTGCTCTGATTTAATAGTGCAGTTCAATAGGCATCAGACCAAGTATATGAACCACATGTTTTTATTCTAGCAACCTTATCTTATCTATATTTCAATATGCCGAGTAATTAAGTAATTAACGACCTACGTGTGTCTAAACAGTTTTACTCAATTTTACCCTCTCTACCTTAAAGCTTGGCCCGCCAGTTACCCGTCAGTTATTCCTTAACCCCAACTTAACTACCTCATTAAGGGGCGACCTCATTGGTGAACCTGCTAGAAGTCTCTCAGCCCATAGCATTCGCTGATGGCGGCGGGGCAGCTTCCAAAAGTAACGGGATATATATAAGGGAGTCAAACACACGCTCACGACAGAACAAGATCACCAACCATAATCAAATATCATCCTTTTCGGTCACTTTGATAAATAAAGAAGTTATCCTGTCTTTAGAAGAACAAAGTATATTTCTCCTCTTTCGGCTCTACAATGTCGTCGTTTGTGTCTTCCATTCATCAGGTATTCAAAGTCGAGAGAACCAAGCTCGACACATACGCATTTATTTCATGCATAAAGAAGTCCAACACTGACAACGATTCACGCATTTGGATTGATCATAACACTAACAGCTGCGACAACAAGAAATTATACACTTTTGTACAATTCAGGGGCTAAATATGCTGGTTAACAAGTGAAACTAACTGTGACTGGCTAGATGAATGTGAGATTGTGAAATTCTGAAGTGGATTTTTTTTCCAAGTGGGCGCTGATATTTAAGGGGAGCTGCCCAATCATTACGATCATCTGCATTAATCACCATCGTGACATGACCTCGTTTATGAAAGTGATGTGAAACCCCAATATTACCATAACCGATATTAGTAATACCCTCTTTGCAGGTCGGTTTCTCAATAGGTTCTTGTAGTGGTGATTGTATGTGCCCGGCTAGCTCAGTCGGTAGAGCATGAGACTCTTAATCTCAGGGTCGTGGGTTCGAGCCCCACGTTGGGCGAATATATTTTGTTGTTTGATTCACAATTTCATAAGACATGTCATATTGGACATCACTGCTGAAATGTTTGAAAAATTGTATGGCAAGAAGATAAGAATGAAGAAATTGGTCGTTCAGATATTAAAACTTTGCTCTGATTTAATAGTGCAGTTCAATAGGCATCAGACCAAGTATATGAACCACATGTTTTATTCTAGCAACCTTATCTTATCTATATTTCAATATGCCGAGTAATTAACGACCTACGTGTCCTAAACAGTTTTACTCAATTTTACCCTCTCTACCTTAAAGCTTCTGGCCCGCCAGTTACCCGTCAGTTATTCCTTAACCCCAACTTAACTACCTCATTAAGGGGCGACCTCATTGGTGAACCTGCTAGAAGTCTCTCAGCCCATAGCATTCGCTGATGGCGGCGGGGCAGCTTCCAAAAGTAACGGGATATATATAAGGGAGTCAACACACGCTCACGACAGAACAAGATCACCAACCATAATCAAATAATCAAATATCATCCTTTTCGGTCACTTTGATAAATAAAGAAGTTATCCTGTCTTTAGAAGAACAAAGTATATTTCTCCTCTTTCGGCTCTACAATGTCGTTTGTGTCTTCCATTCATCAGGTATTCAAAGTCGAGAGAACCAAGCTCGACACATACGCATTTATTTCATGCATAAAGAAGTCCAACACACTGACAACGATTCACGCATTTGGATTGATCATAACACTAACTAACAGCTGCGACAACAAGAAATTATACACTTTTGTACAATTCAGGGGCTAAATATGCTGGTTAACAAGTGAAACTAACTGTGACTGGCTAGATGAATGTGAGATTGTGAAATTCTGAAGTGGATTTTTTTTCCAAGTGGGCGCTGATATTTAAGGGGAGCTGCCCAATCATTACGATCATCTGCATTAATCACCATCGTGACATGACCTCGTTTATGAAAGTGATGTGAAACCCCAATATTACCATAACCGATATTAGTAATACCCTCTTTGCAGGTCGGTTTCTCAATAGGTTCTTGTAGTGGTGATTGTATGTGCCCGGCTAGCTCAGTCGGTAGAGCATGAGACTCTTAATCTCAGGGTCGTGGGTTCGAGCCCCACGTTGGGCGAATATATTTTGTTGTTTGATTCACAATTTCATAAGACATGTCATATTGGACATCACTGCTGAAATGTTTGAAAAATTGTATGGCAAGAAGATAAGAATGAAGAAATTGGTCGTTCAGATATTAAAACTTTGCTCTGATTTAATAGTGCAGTTCAATAGGCATCAGACCAAGTATATGAACCACATGTTTTATTCTAGCAACCTTATCTTATCTATATTTCAATATGCCGAGTAATTAACGACCTACGTGTCCTAAACAGTTTTACTCAATTTTACCCTCTCTACCTTAAAGCTTCTGGCCCGCCAGTTACCCGTCAGTTATTCCTTAACCCCAACTTAACTACCTCATTAAGGGGCGACCTCATTGGTGAACCTGCTAGAAGTCTCTCAGCCCATAGCATTCGCTGATGGCGGCGGGGCAGCTTCCAAAAGTAACGGGATATATATAAGGGAGTCAACACACGCTCACGACAGAACAAGATCACACCAACCATAATCAAATATCATCCTTTTCGGTCACTTTGATAAATAAAGAAGTTATCCTGTCTTTAGAAGAACAAAGTATATTTTCTCCTCTTTCGGCTCTACAATGTCGTTTGTGTCTTCCATTCATCACGTATTCAAAGTCGAGAGAACCAAGCTCGACACATACGCATTTATTTCATGCATAAAGAAGTCCAACACTGACAACGATTCACGCATTTGGATTGATCATAACACTAACAGCTGCGACAACAAGAAATTATACACTTTTGTACAATTCAGGGGCTAAATATGCTGGTTAACAAGTGAAACTAACTGTGACTGGCTAGATGAATGTGAGATTGTGAAATTCTGAAGTGGATTTTTTTTTCCAAGTGGGCGCTGATATTTAAGGGGAGCTGCCCAATCATTACGATCATCTGCATTAATCACCATCGTGACATGACCTCGTTGATGAAAGTGATGTGAAACCCCAATATTACCATAACCGATATTAGTAATACCCTCTTTGCAGGTCGGTTTCTCAATAGGTTCTTGTAGTGGTGATTGTATGTGCCCGGCTAGCTCAGTCGGTAGAGCATGAGACTCTTAATCTCAGGGTCGTGGGTTCGAGCCCCACGTTGGGCGAATATATTTTGTTGTTTGATTCACAATTTCATAAGACATGTCATATTGGACATCACTGCTGAAATGTTTGAAAAATTGTATGGCAAGAAGATAAGAATGAAGAAATTGGTCGTTCAGATATTAAAACTTTGCTCTGATTTAATAGTGCAGTTCAATAGGCATCAGACCAAGTATATGAACCACATGTTTTATTCTAGCAACCTTATCTTATCTATATTTCAATATGCCGAGTAATTAACGACCTACGTGTCCTAAACAGTTTTACTCAATTTTACCCTCTCTACCTTAAAGCTTCTGGCCCGCCAGTTACCCGTCAGTTATTCCTTAACCCCAACTTAACTACCTCATTAAGGGGCGACCTCATTGGTGAACCTGCTAGAAGTCTCTCAGCCCATAGCATTCGCTGATGGCGGCGGGGCAGCTTCCAAAAGTAACGGGATATATATAAGGGAGTCAACACACGCTCACGACAGAACAAGATCACCAACCATAATCAAATATCATCCTTTTCGGTCACTTTGATAAATAAAGAAGTTATCCTGTCTTTAGAAGAACAAAGTATATTTCTCCTCTTTCGGCTCTACAATGTCGTTTGTGTCTTCCATTCATCAGGTATTCAAAGTCGAGAGAACCAAGCTCGACACATACGCATTTATTTCATGCATAAAGAAGTCCAACACTGACAACGATTCACGCATTTGGATGGATTGATTGATCATAACACTAAGCTGCGACAACAAGAAATTATGCACTTTTTTGTACAATTCAGGGGCTAAATATGCTGGTTAACAAGTGAAACTAACTGTGACTGGCTAGATGAATGTGAGATTGTGAAATTCTGAAGTGGATTTTTTTTCCAAGTGGGCGCTGATATTTAAGGGGAGCTGCCCAATCATTACGATCATCTGCATTAATCACCATCGTGACATGACCTCGTTTATGAAAGTGATGTGAAACCCCAATATTACCATAACCGATATTAGTAATACCCTCTTTGCAGGTCGGTTTCTCAATAGGTTCTTGTAGTGGTGATTGTATGTGCCCGGCTAGCTCAGTCGGTAGAGCATGAGACTCTTAATCTCAGGGTCGTGGGTTCGAGCCCCACGTTGGGCGAATATATTTTGTTGTTTGATTCACAATTTCATAAGACATGTCATATTGGACATCACTGCTGAAATGTTTGAAAAAATTGTATGGCAAGAAGATAAGAATGAAGAAATTGGTCGTTCAGATATTAAAACTTTGCTCTGATTTAATAGTGCAGTTCAATAGGCATCAGACCAAGTATATGAACCACATGTTTTATTCTAGCAACCTTATCTTATCTATATTTCAATATGCCGAGTAATTAACGACCTACGTGTCCTAAACAGTTTTACTCAATTTTACCCTCTCTACCTTAAAGCTTCTGGCCCGCCAGTTACCCGTCAGTTATTCCTTAACCCCAACTTAACTACCTCATTTCGACCTCATTGGTGAACCTGCTAGAAGTCTCTCAGCCCATAGCATTCGCTGATGGCGGCGGGGCAGCTTCCAAAAGTAACGGGATATATATAAGGGAGTCAACACACGCTCACGACAGAACAAGATCACCAACCATAATCAAATATCATCCTTTTCGGTCACTTTGATAAATAAAGAAGTTATCCTGTCTTTAGAAGAACAAAGTATATTTCTCCTCTTTCGGCTCTACAATGTCGTTTGTGTCTTCCATTCATCACGTATTCAAAGTCGAGAGAACCAAGCTCGACACATACGCATTTATTTCATGCATAAAGAAGTCCAACACTGACAACGATTCACGCATTTGGATTGATCATAACACTAACAGCTGCGACAACAAGAAATTATACATTTTTTGTACAATTCAGGGGCTAAATATGCTGGTTAACAAGTGAAACTAACTGTGACTGGCTAGATGAATGTGAGATTGTGAAATTCTGAAGTGGATTTTTTTTCCAAGTGGGCGCTGATATTTAAGGGGAGCTGCCCAATCATTACGATCATCTGCATTAATCACCATCGTGACATGACCTCGTTTATGAAAGTGATGTGAAACCCCAATATTACCATAACCGATATTAGTAATACCCTCTTTGCAGGTCGGTTTCTCAATAGGTTCTTGTAGTGGTGATTGTATGTGCCCGGCTAGCTCAGTCGGTAGAGCATGAGACTCTTAATCTCAGGGTCGTGGGTTCGAGCCCCACGTTGGGCGAATATATTTTGTTGTTTGATTCACAATTTCATAAGACATGTCATATTGGACATCACTGCTGAAATGTTTGAAAAATTGTATGGCAAGAAGATAAGAATGAAGAAATTGGTCGTTCAGATATTAAAACTTTGCTCTGATTTAATAGTGCAGTTCAATAGGCATCAGACCAAGTATATGAACCACATGTTTTATTTCTAGCAACCTTATCTTATCTATATTTCAATATGCCGAGTAATTAACGACCTACGTGTCCTAAACAGTTTTACTCAATTTTACCCTCTCTACCTTAAAGCTTCTGGCCCGCCAGTTACCCGTCAGTTATTCCTTAACCCCAACTTAACTACCTCATTAAGGGGCGACCTCATTGGTGAACCTGCTAGAAGTCTCTCAGCCCATAGCATTCGCTGATGGCGGCGGGGCAGCTTCCAAAAGTAACGGGATATATATAAGGGAGTCAACACACGCTCACGACAGAACAAGATCACCAACCATAATCAAATATCATCCTTTTCGGTCACTTTGATAAATAAAGAAGTTATCCTGTCTTTAGAAGAACAAAAAATATATTTTCTCCTCTTTCGGCTCTACAATGTCGTTTGTGTCTTCCATTCATCAGGTATTCAAAGTCGAGAGAACCAAGCTCGACACATACGCATTTATTTCATGCATAAAGAAGTCCAACACTGACAACGATTCAACGCATTTGGATTGATCATAACACTAACAGCTGCGACAACAAGAAATTATACTTTTTTTTGTACAATTCAGGGGCTAAATATGCTGGTTAACAAGTGAAACTAACTGTGACTGGCTAGATGAATGTGAGATTGTGAAATTCTGAAGTGGATTTTTTTTTTTCCAAGTGGGCGCTGATATTTAAGGGGAGCTGCCCAATCATTACGATCATCTGCATTAATCACCATCGTGACATGACCTCGTTTATGAAAGTGATGTGAAACCCCAATATTACCATAACCGATATTAGTAATACCCTCTTTGCAGGTCGGTTTCTCAATAGGTTCTTGTAGTGGTGATTGTATGTGCCCGGCTAGCTCAGTCGGTAGAGCATGAGACTCTTAATCTCAGGGTCGTGGGTTCGAGCCCCACGTTGGGCGAATATATTTTGTTGTTTGATTCACAATTTCATAAGACATGTCATATTGGACATCACTGCTGAAATGTTTGAAAAATTGTATGGCAAGAAGATAAGAATGAAGAAATTGGTCGTTCAGATATTAAAACTTTGCTCTGATTTAATAGTGCAGTTCAATAGGCATCAGACCAAGTATATGAACCACATGTTTTTTTATAGCAACCTTATCTTATCTATATTTCAATATGCCGAGTAATTAACGACCTACGTGTCCTAAACAGTTTTACTCAATTTTACCCTCTCTACCTTAAAGCTTCTGGCCCGCCAGTTACCCGTCAGTTATTCCTTAACCCCAACTTAACTACCTCATTAAGGGGCGACCTCATTGGTGAACCTGCTAGAAGTCTCTCAGCCCATAGCATTCGCTGATGGCGGCGGGGCAGCTTCCAAAAGTAACGGGATATATATAAGGGAGTCAACACACGCTCACGACAGAACAAGATCACCAACCATAATCAAATATCATCCTTTTCGGTCACTTTGATAAATAAAGAAGTTATCCTGTCTTTAGAAGAACAAAGTATATTTCTCCTCTTTCGGCTCTACAATGTCGTACAATGTCGTTTTGTGTGTGTCTTCCATTCATCAGGTATTCAAAGTCGAGAGAACCAAGCTCGACACATACGCATTTATTTCATGCATAAAGAAGTCCAACACTGACAACGATTCACGCATTTGGATTGATCATAACACTAACAGCTGCGACAACAAGAAATTATACACTTTTGTACAATTCAGGGGCTAAATATGCTGGTTAACAAGTGAAACTAACTGTGACTGGCTAGATGAATGTGAGATTGTGAAATTCTGAAGTGGATTTTTTTTTTCCAAGTGGGCGCTGATATTTAAGGGGAGCTGCCCAATCATTACGATCATCTGCATTAATCACCATCGTGACATGACCTCGTTTATGAAAGTGATGTGAAACCCCAATATTACCATAACCGATATTAGTAATACCCTCTTTGCAGGTCGGTTTCTCAATAGGTTCTTGTAGTGGTGATTGTATGTGCCCGGCTAGCTCAGTCGGTAGAGCATGAGACTCTTAATCTCAGGGTCGTGGGTTCGAGCCCCACGTGGGCGAATATATTTTGTTGTTTGATTCACAATTTCATAAGACATGTCATATTGGACATCACTGCTGAAATGTTTGAAAAATTGTATGGCAAGAAGATAAGAATGAAGAAATTGGTCGTTCAGATATTAAAACTTTGCTCTGATTTAATAGTGCAGTTCAATAGGCATCAGACCAAGTATATGAACCACATGTTTTATTCTAGCAACCTTATCTTATCTATATTTCAATATGCCGAGTAATTAACGACCTACGTGTCCTAAACAGTTTTTTACTCAATTTTACCCTCTCTACCTTAAAGCTTCTGGCCCGCCAGTTACCCGTCAGTTATTCCTTAACCCCAACTTAACTACCTCATTAAGGGGCGACCTCATTGGTGAACCTGCTAGAAGTCTCTCAGCCCATAGCATTCGCTGATGGCGGCGGGGCAGCTTCCAAAAGTAACGGGATATATATAAGGGAGTCAACACACGCTCACGACAGAACAAGATCACCAACCATAATAATCAAATATCATCCTTTTCGGTCACTTTGATAAATAAAGAAGTTATCCTGTCTTTAGAAGAACAAAGTATATTTCTCCTCTTTCGGCTCTACAATGTCGTTTGTGTCTTCCATTCATCACGTATTCAAAGTCGAGAGAACCAAGCTCGACACATACGCATTTATTTCATGCATAAAGAAGTCCAACACTGACAACGATTCACGCATTTGGATTGATCATAACACTAACAGCTGCGACAACAAGAAATTATACACTTTTGTACAATTCAGGGGCTAAATATGCTGGTTAACAAGTGAAACTAACTGTGACTGGCTAGATGAATGTGAGATTGTGAAATTCTGAAGTGGATTTTTTTTCCAAGTGGGCGCTGATATTTAAGGGGAGCTGCCCAATCATTACGATCATCTGCATTAATCACCATCGTGACATGACCTCGTTTATGAAAGTGATGTGAAACCCCAATATTACCATAACCGATATTAGTAATACCCTCTTTGCAGGTCGGTTTCTCAATAGGTTCTTGTAGTGGTGATTGTATGTGCCCGGCTAGCTCAGTCGGTAGAGCATGAGACTCTTAATCTCAGGGTCGTGGGTTCGAGCCCCACGTTGGGCGAATATATTTTGTTGTTTGATTCACAATTTCATAAGACATGTCATATTGGACATCACTGCTGAAATGTTTGAAAAATTGTATGGCAAGAAGATAAGAATGAAGAAATTGGTCGTTCAGATATTAAAAACTTTGCTCTGATTTAATAGTGCAGTTCAATAGGCATCAGACCAAGTATATGAACCACATGTTTTATTCTAGCAACCTTATCTTATCTATATTTCAATATGCCGAGTAATTAACGACCTACGTGTCCTAAACAGTTTTACTCAATTTTACCCTCTCTACCTTAAAGCTTCTGGCCCGCCAGTTACCCGTCAGTTATTCCTTAACCCCAACTTAACTACCTCATTAAGGGGCGACCTCATTGGTGAACCTGCTAGAAGTCTCTCAGCCCATAGCATTCGCTGATGGCGGCGGGGCAGCTTCCAAAAGTAACGGGATATATATAAGGGAGTCAACACACGCTCACGACAGAACAAGATCACCAACCATAATCAAATATCATCCTTTTCGGTCACTTTGATAAATAAAGAAGTTATCCTGTCTTTAGAAGAACAAAGTATATTTCTCCTCTTTCGGCTCTACAATGTCGTTTGTGTCTTCCATTCATCAGGTATTCAAAGTCGAGAGAACCAAGCTCGACACATACGCATTTATTTCATGCATAAAGAAGTCCAACACTGACAACGATTCACGCATTTGGATTGATCATAACACTAACAGCTGCGACAACAAGAAATTATACACTTTTGTACAATTCAGGGGCTAAATATGCTGGTTAACAAGTGAAACTAACTGTGACTGGCTAGATGAATGTGAGATTGTGAAATTCTGAAGTGGATTTTTTTTTTCCAAGTGGGCGCTGATATTTAAGGGGAGCTGCCCAATCATTACGATCATCTGCATTAATCACCATCGTGACATGACCTCGTTTATGAAAGTGATGTGAAACCCCAATATTACCATAACCGATATTAGTAATACCCTCTTTGCAGGTCGGTTTCTCAATAGGTTCTTGTAGTGGTGATTGTATGTGCCCGGCTAGCTCAGTCGGTAGAGCATGAGACTCTTAATCTCAGGGTCGTGGGTTCGAGCCCCACGTTGGGCGAATATATTTTGTTGTTTGATTCACAATTTCATAAGACATGTCATATTGGACATCACTGCTGAAATGTTTGAAAAATTGTATGGCAAGAAGATAAGAATGAAGAAATTGGTCGTTCAGATATTAAAACTTTGCTCTGATTTAATAGTGCAGTTCAATAGGCATCAGACCAAGTATATGAACCACATGTTTTATTCTAGCAACCTTATCTTATCTATATTTCAATATGCCGAGTAATTAACGACCTACGTGTCCTAAACAGTTTTACTCAATTTTACCCTCTCTACCTTAAAGCTTCTGGCCCGCCAGTTACCCGTCAGTTATTCCTTAACCCCAACTTAACTACCTCATTAAGGGGCGACCTCATTGGTGAACCTGCTAGAAGTCTCTCAGCCCATAGCATTCGCTGATGGCGGCGGGGCAGCTTCCAAAAGTAACGGGATATATATAAGGAGTCAACACACGCTCACGACAGAACAAGATCACCAACCATAATCAAATATCATCCTTTTCGGTCACTTTGATAAATAAAGAAGTTATCCTGTCTTTAGAAGAACAAAGTATATTTCTCCTCTTTCGGCTCTACAATGTCGTTTGTGTCTTCCATTCATCAGGTATTCAAAGTCGAGAGAACCAAGCTCGACACATACGCATTTATTTCATGCATAAAGAAGTCCAACACTGACAACGATTCACGCATTTGGATTGATCATAACACTAACAGCTGCGACAACAAGAAATTATACACTTTTGTACACAATTCATTCAGGGGCTAAATATGCTGGTTAACAAGTGAAACTAACTGTGACTGGCTAGATGAATGTGAGATTGTGAAATTCTGAAGTGGATTTTTTTTCCAAGTGGGCGCTGATATTTAAGGGGAGCTGCCCAATCATTACGATCATCTGCATTAATCACCATCGTGACATGACCTCGTTTATGAAAGTGATGTGAAACCCCAATATTACCATAACCGATATTAGTAATACCCTCTTTGCAGGTCGGTTTCTCAATAGGTTCTTGTAGTGGTGATTGTATGTGCCCGGCTAGCTCAGTCGGTAGAGCATGAGACTCTTAATCTCAGGGTCGTGGGTTCGAGCCCCACGTTGGGCGAATATATTTTGTTGTTTGATTCACAATTTCATAAGACATGTCATATTGGACATCACTGCTGAAATGTTTGAAAAATTGTATGGCAAGAAGATAAGAATGAAGAAATTGGTCGTTCAGATATTAAAACTTTGCTCTGATTTAATAGTGCAGTTCAATAGGCATCAGACCAAGTATATGAACCACATGTTTTATTCTAGCAACCTTATCTTATCTATATTTCAATATGCCGAGTAATTAACGACCTACGTGTCCTAAACAGTTTTACTCAATTTTACCCTCTCTACCTTAAAGCTTCTGGCCCGCCAGTTACCCGTCAGTTATTCCTTAACCCCAACTTAACTACCTCATTAAGGGGCGACCTCATTGGTGAACCTGCTAGAAGTCTCTCAGCCCATAGCATTCGCTGATGGCGGCGGGGCAGCTTCCAAAAGTAACGGGATATATATAAGGGAGTCAACACACGCTCACGACAGAACAAGATCACCAACCATAATCAAATATCATCCTTTTCGGTCACTTTGATAAATAAAGAAGTTATCCTGTCTTTAGAAGAACAAAGTATATTTCTCCTCTTTCGGCTCTACAATGTCGTTTGTGTCTTCCATTCATCAGGTATTCAAAGTCGAGAGAACCAAGCTCGACACATACGCATTTATTTCATGCATAAAGAAGTCCAACACTGACAACGATTCACGCATTTGGATTGATCATAACACTAACAGCTGCGACAACAAGAAATTATACACTTTTGTACAATTCAGGGGCTAAATATGCTGGTTAACAAGTGAAACTAACTGTGACTGGCTAGATGAATGTGAGATTGTGAAATTCTGAAGTGGATTTTTTTTCCAAGTGGGCGCTGATATTTAAGGGGAGCTGCCCAATCATTACGATCATCTGCATTAATCACCATCGTGACATGACCTCGTTTTGATGAAAGTGATGTGAAACCCCAATATTACCATAACCGATATTAGTAATACCCTCTTTGCAGGTCGGTTTCTCAATAGGTTCTTGTAGTGGTGATTGTATGTGCCCGGCTAGCTCAGTCGGTAGAGCATGAGACTCTTAATCTCAGGTCGTGGGTTCGAGCCCCACGTTGGGCGAATATATTTTGTTGTTTGATTCACAATTTCATAAGACATGTCATATTGGACATCACTGCTGAAATGTTTGAAAAATTGTATGGCAAGAAGATAAGAATGAAGAAATTGGTCGTTCAGATATTAAAACTTTGCTCTGATTTAATAGTGCAGTTCAATAGGCATCAGACCAAGTATATGAACCACATGTTTTATTCTAGCAACCTTATCTTATCTATATTTCAATATGCCGAGTAATTAACGACCTACGTGTCCTAAACAGTTTTACTCAATTTTTACCCTCTCTACTTAAAGCTTCTGGCCCGCCAGTTACCCGTCAGTTATTCCTTAACCCCAACTTAACTACCTCATTAAGGGGCGACCTCATTGGTGAACCTGCTAGAAGTCTCTCAGCCCATAGCATTCGCTGATGGCGGCGGGGCAGCTTCCAAAAGTAACGGGATATATATAAGGGAGTCAAACACACGCTCACGACAGAACAAGATCACCAACCATAATCAAATATCATCCTTTTCGGTCACTTTGATAAATAAAGAAGTTATCCTGTCTTTAGAAGAACAAAGTATATTTCTCCTCTTTCGGCTCTACAATGTCGTTTGTGTCTTCCATTCATCAGGTATTCAAAGTCGAGAGAACCAAGCTCGACACATACGCATTTATTTCATGCATAAAGAAGTCCAACACTGACAACGATTCACGCATTTGGATTGATCATAACACTAACAGCTGCGACAACAACAAGAAATTATACACTTTTGTACAATTCAGGGGCTAAATATGCTGGTTAACAAGTGAAACTAACTGTGACTGGCTAGATGAATGTGAGATTGTGAAATTCTGAAGTGGATTTTTTTTCCAAGTGGGCGCTGATATTTAAGGGGAGCTGCCCAATCATTACGATCATCTGCATTAATCACCATCGTGACATGACCTCGTTTATGAAAGTGATGTGAAACCCCAATATTACCATAACCGATATTAGTAATACCCTCTTTGCAGGTCGGTTTCTCAATAGGTTCTTGTAGTGGTGATTGTATGTGCCCGGCTAGCTCAGTCGGTAGAGCATGAGACTCTTAATCTCAGGGTCGTGGGTTCGAGCCCCACGTTGGGCGAATATATTTTGTTGTTTGATTCACAATTTCATAAGACATGTCATATTGGACATCACTGCTGAAATGTTTGAAAAATTGTATGGCAAGAAGATAAGAATGAAGAAATTGGTCGTTCAGATATTAAAACTTTGCTCT
>JAXDRA010000935.1:0-19863 GCA_034190875.2 Urechis unicinctus
AGCCATAATCAGCAACTTCATTAGCATCAGCTGAGTTGCAAAGAAAGATAACATGGTATTTACACAATATGCTTAAAATGAAACACAGCTATAATACCGTGTCACACTATAGGCATCAATTTCAGATGAAGTGACAACTGCGAGAATTGTGTTTGAATGCCATATTAAGTAAGAGTTGAAAGTAACAGATAATATCAACCTCTGTTGACAAGGCCCATTTTTAATTCCCTTTTAGCTGGCCATGTACATCTTTTTTTTTGTAATTGGCAAAACTCGTCCCCATTTTAAGAAATTGTTTTTTTGTAAGCCAATATAATCTACAAGCATCGTGCTATCCACATAAATTATGTGTGCCATTTCCATTCGTTACTTTTTAATCTGCTCGTCTATCTGGCTTCTTTACATTTAGAATGTCGACACAAATGACTGACGAATGAATCGTTATTAATATTTTAACTAATCGAAATTCAATGCTTTCAAGAGAACCTACATTTTCAAATACAGATCATACCATTGGATTTATTGCAGTTTATCTATTTCGTATACTAAATCGATTTCACAAATTCACGCGCCGGCCATGGTGTAGATTCTAGATAAAAATCAAGAAGCTGATA
Source organism: Urechis unicinctus (assembly GCA_034190875.2). Lineage (NCBI taxonomy): Eukaryota > Metazoa > Annelida > Polychaeta > Xenopneusta > Urechidae > Urechis > Urechis unicinctus. Next base: position 615 of record JAXDRA010000935.1, read on the forward strand.
GTAACAAATATTAGTATATATATTATCGATTACAGTACTAATTTTATAACCATTTTTATTATGAATTAGCTTATTGCAAAGGTATTGTACGTCTGATGTCGATGAAGATTACACAACCACTGGAAACTTCATTATGTAACACCAATTGACCAATTGTGCAAGGTTTTTTGTTTGTATGATATCAGTAAATGGTACAATTAGTATGCTTGATGCCTTTCAGCATTTGGCGGGATAGAATGCATAAATCAGATCAATATAATTTTGTTTAACTGGTATGAAATATTATTATCCCACTATAATCAACCAACTGCCTCGTAGAACAGGAAATCGATTTCAAAAAACTTGTTTTCAAATGTTATTTCTGAGCTGCAGGTAGATTTTGCAGAACACAGCACAATATACCTCAAGAATAATAACTATGTAAACCTCGATATATATGGTTAAGAGCTTCTGATTACAGTATTCAATCAATCCTTTAGTCTCATTTTTCTCTAAAATCCTCATCATATCAATTCATGTGTTGCTTCCTGCTATTATGTTTATATGAATTATGCTAAGTGATCATAATGTCTGGCACTGTATTTGAGAAGGCCCATCTTTAATTCCCTTTCAGCAGGGCCATGTACGTCGTTTTTTGGTAATGACCCAACTCCGCCCCCACTTAAAAAGATTGGTGTTTGTAGCCACTACAATCTACACAACGTCTAACCACCACCCAGCACATGATATTAATATGTGCCAATTTCTAGTCGTTAACTTGTACTAACTCGTTTATTCCGGCTTCTTTAGATATAGATTTTCGACGCAAATGAGTGACGAATGAATTATTGTAATATTGTTACTAATCAAATTCAATGCACTTCACGAGAACCTACATCGTCCACGACAGATCATATCATTAGACTTATGATTATCTTCAGGTTTAATCGATTTCGTGCTTCGATTTCCACAAATTCACCCCGGTCATGGTGTAATTCATAGATAGTAAATAAGAAGCTGATAATAAACATATCTGTGTATATATCATCGAGTTGCAGTTCTCATTTATAGTATTGAACATTGGTTCCTATGTACTTTTTGGCGTCTCTTTTGGGTATTTAAACCGAAGAACCATCTAAACCATCGAATACACTTTCACATTCGGATTACTTTTCGCTTTCAAGTGGTCATTGTTTGAGAGTATCGTCCTCTTCAATGGTCTGATAAGATATGGGATGTTAACTCATAGAACTTTAACAATCGCAATACACAAGTAGTTTATTTTTTATTAACATCTATAACCTTATAACATACAGCCATTGATCACCAACGTGCTTTACATATAACTCTCTATAAAATTATGTAAGGTGGCCCGGTGGCCTAATGGATTAAGGCGGCCTTACTTCGAATGTCAAGATTGCGGAGTTCGAGTCTCGTTCGGGTACGTACCCTTTTGATTATTCAAGTCGCAAATTTTCACATTTTTTTTTAGATCTTAGAGACTTTTATGAAAAAAAAAATCCTGTTATACGTTTCAGGACAAGTTAAATATTCAAAGTAATACTCCTAGCTTCACAATATGTGGCAAAATAAGTAACTCAATTTCGATAGGCCACCTTTATGCATGCATGAAGGTAAAATGTCAGAGTTTATTATGTTTGCGTTTTTAGTGGCAGACATTGATGTACTTGTGTTCAATACATGAAGCTATAAATCCCACACATAAACACGGCGGCCCGAAACCTTGTACCATAGGAAACACTCCCACGCTAATAATAATTTTGAATACATGAAGTGGCCCGTAAACTCAGCCCAATAGTGGATGCGCAAACCGCTCTCCTTCCAAGGGGTCCAACCGAACCACTATAAGTACAACAGTTATCAAAGCCGCGACAATCGTCTGCTTGAACATGAAAACACGCAAAAACGTATTGAGGAGCACACTACGCAAGACTTGAATTGATGCCTGGCAAACGAGACTCCCAAGTGCTTCCAAATGATAATCCACCCGTGTCAATGCGATAAAGAGCCGGACACCTCCCATATTTTCCATGCAAAATAACTTTGCATGCATCTCAGGCTTTAATACATACAATAGATAATGTGCAAAAATAATATGAAACAATTTACGCTGCACGAGCTAAGTCAACAGACCATAATCACCAAATAACTGGACAACGGTCAACGAGATGGGTAACTGCAGAAGACAGAAAGCGGAGGGACGACAACTAACATCAGCTTGAGTACCAAGATGAGACCATGGCATGGACCACAATTTGCATAAAATGAAACGAAACGATAATACAGTGTAATGAAAGACACCCAAAAGTATGAGTATCAGCTACTAAGAGAAGTTGAAAGATTGGCATACTAGACGCACATTCTCCAAAAGAGGGAGGACACAGACCTTATTAGATGACAGGAACAGCGCGACAACGTAGCGCACATGGCAACACAAAAAACTGTGCGTGCCAAACCAGTTGCCAGGAGTGGGCGGACGTGGGTAAGTAAGAGGAACGTGGTCACAAGCCGAGCACAGACACTTCAACGACGACCCAGGGAAGCTTCACCTATGCGGAACCGATATAGTGGGCCAGAAAACTCCAGCAACTGCATTAGCTCAGCAGCGGGGCAAAGAGGAGGAGCGGGGGATTTACAGACCAAGATGCCTTAATGAAACACAGCTATAACGACCAGTGGGTCACACGAATAGGGAGGCGCAGTCAGATAGAGTGACAACTTGCGGAGAATTTGGTTGTGGAATGCCATATGTAGGATAAGAGTTTGAAAGGACAATATAAAATCTCACCTGCTGTTTGACAAAGGCCCAGGTTTAATTCCCCTTTCTTCAGCTGGGGCCATGTACCAATCTTGGGCGGGTAATGGGCAAACGTCGGCCCCATTTTCAGAACGTGTTAAGTTTGTAAGCCATAGAATCTATAGCATCCGTGGCGATCCCCCTATAAGGTAAGTGTGGCCATTTCCAGTGCGTTACTTTTTATATCTGCTCGTCCACGGGCTGCCATCTTTTACATTTAGAAGTCGACACAAAAAAAAAATGGACTGACGAATATCGTTATTTAATATTTTAACTAATCAAATTCAATGCATTTCAAGAGAAACCCACATTTTCAAACAAATCAACCCATTTGGGTTATATTTCAGTTTATCTATTTCGTGCCGATTTCCCCAAAATTACCCCGTCATGTGTATTCTAGATAAACAAGAAGCTGATAGTAACATATTAGTATATATTTATCGATACAGTACTAATTTTATAACCATTTGATTAGAAAATTTCTTTTGCAAAGGTATTGTACTCTGATGTCATGAAGAATTTCACAAAACCCCGGAAACTTTAAATTTTGTAACACCCAAATTTACCAAATTTTGGGAAGGTTTTTTTTTGTATATATCAGTAAATGGACAATTTTAAAGCTTATGCTTTTAATACATTTTTGGGGGGAAGAATCATAATCATATCAATAAATTTTGTTTTACTGGATATGAATATTATTATCACACTATAATCAACCACTGCCTCGTGATAATGATAATCTATTCAAAAATTGTTTCAATGTTTATTTTTGAGCTGCAGGTTTGTTTTTTCAAAACACAACCCAAATATACCCAAAAAAAAGAACTGGTAAAAAACCCCGATATATATGGTAGAGCTCTGATTCGTATTTTTTAATCAATAGTCTCAATTTCTCTAAAAAACTCCATCATGCAATTCTGTGTTGCTCCTGCTATTATGTGTAATATAATTTTGCAATGATAAAAGCCATGTCTGGCAATTTTTGAAAGGCCCCTCTTTAAATTCCTTTCAGCAGCCATGTCGTCCCTTTTTTGGTAATGGACCAAATCGCCCCCCCTTAAAAAATTGTGTTTTAGCCAATACATCCAGCAACGTGCTAAAACCCCCATATTTCTTTTGCCATTCTATTCGTTACTTTACCCACTCGTTTATCCGGCTTCTTTAGATATAGATTTTCGACGCAAATGATTGACGAATGAATTAGGTAATATTGTTACTAATCAAATTCAATGCACTTTTACGAGAACCTACATCGTCAACTACAGATCATATCATTAGACTTTGATTATATTAAGGTTTATCGATTTCGTGCTTCGATTTCACAAATTCCCCCCCGGTCATGGTGTAATTCATAGATATAAATAAAGAAGCTGATAATAACATATCTGTGTATATCATCGATTCAGTTCTCATTTATAGGATTGTCATTGGTACTATGACTTTGCGTCTTTTTGGGTAGTTGAACCGAATAACCATCTAACCATAGAATACACTTTCACTTAGGATTACTTTCGCTTTCAAGTGGCCATTGTTTGGAGAGTATTCGTCCTCTTCCTGGTCTGATAAAATATGGGGTGTACGCAGAGACTTTAAGCGCAATACACAATTAGTTATTTTTTTTTAACATCTATAACACTTATTACATACAATCCATTGATAACCAACGTGCTTTAAAATATAAACTCTCTATATTATGTAAGTGGCCCGGTGGCCTAATGGATAAGCGTCCTGACTTCGGATCGAAATTGCGGTTCCGAGTTCGTTCGGGTCGTACCTTTTGATTATTCAAATCTCAATTCACATTTTAGATCTAGACTTATTTTTAAAATCAATGTGATGCGTTTTAGGACAAGTTTTAAAAATTTTCAAAGTAATACTCCTCTTCACAATATGTGCAATTGAACTCATTTCGGATAGGCCACCTTTATGCAGCATGAAGGGAAAAAAGCAAAATTATATTTTCGTTTGTTTCAGCAAATTATTTTTGTTCAAAAACATAACGATAAATACCCCATAAAAAAGGCAAAACCTTGAACCATAGGGAAAATTCCCACGCTATGATAATTTTGAATAAATGAAGGTCCCGTAAATCACCCTGTTTGGGTGCAAACCTCTCCTTCAAAGTGTCCAAGTAACCACTTTACAATTATCAATAAAGGAAAACTTCTGCTGCCCATGAAAACACACCAAACGTATGAGTATCACACTACAGAGTTGAAAAGCCGGCAAACTAGACCCCCAATTTCCAATTATTATCACCCATACATGATAGAATACAGGACACAAAACCCCATATTTTCATCAAATACCCTTTTCAGGCCTTTAGCTTTATACATACACGGAATTTGCCAAAAAAAATATGAAAAAATTTAACTCGGGACTTCAAGCACGACCCTAGAAACCTAACAGGGAAACTGCACTAATGGTAAAAATATAGGAAAATAAAGCTAGTTTCTACACAACATCAGTTGAGGGACCAAGATGATAACATGGGTTTACACAATTTTTTCATAAAATGAAACAAAACTATAAACAGTGTATGAAAAGACACCAAAAAGTATGAGTCAGCACTAAGCGAAGTGAAAAAAAATGGGCATACTTTGATCACATTCTCCAATATTTATGACACATACAATAAAATAGCAGGGCTCCCTGCACGTATTCACATCAAAAACCATTTCAAACCAAAAAAAATTGCAGCCTTGGCTTACTTTGGGATTAATTTAACTTTGCACAAGCAGCACAACAAAAGAAAACTAACCAGGGGAAACTTCACTATGGTAAGATATAGCCATAAAAATCAGCAACTTCATTAGCATTTAGCTGATGTGCAAGATGATAACATGGTATTACACATATGCTTAAAATTAAACAAGCTATAATAAAATGTCACACTATAGGCATCAATTTCAATGAAGTGACAACTGCGAGAATTTTTGTTTGAATGCCATATTAAGTAAGGTTGAAAGACAAATAAATATCAACCTCTTGGGCAAGGCCCATTGTTAATTCCTTTCCGCTGGCCATGTCATCTTTTTTTTTGTAAGGGCAAAAATCGCCCCTATTTTTTGTAGGCAAAAAAATCTACGCATCGGTTTTCCCCCCCATAATTATTTGCCATTTCATTCGTTACTTTTTTCTGCTCTTTATTTTGGCCTCTTTAATTTAAAATGTCGCCAAATGATGAAAGAATAAACTTTAAGTAATATTTTTAAAATTAAACGAAATTCAAGCATTTCAAGAAACCTACTCACCACAAAACATACCATTGGATTATATAAAAATTTTAATCTATTTTGTTCTTCGATTTCACCAATTCACCCGTCAGGGGGTAATTCCCTAGGGTAAAATCAAGACTGGGTAGTAACATTTTGTTATATATTTCGATTAAGTATTATTTTTTAACCAATATTATGAATTAGCTTATTTTCAAAAGGGATTGTCGTCTGATGTCGATGAAGATTAACACAAACCACGAAACTTCATTAGTACACAATTGACCAAGTTTTTGGTGTTTGTTGAAAATCAGTAAATGGTACAATTAGTAAAACTTACTTTCAATACATTTTGCGGATAGGAATGCATAATCATATCAAAAAAAATTTTGTTTAACGGATATGAAATATATTTTCACATTTTTAAAAAATAAACATCCACTGCCCGGAGGGGGGGGGAAAATGGGGGGGGGGGTAATTTTTTATTCAAAAAAATTGTTTTCAAATGTTGATTTCTGAGCTGCAGGTAGATTTTGCAGAAAACCCCAAACACATATAAACCCAAAAAGAGAACTAGGGAAACCGATATATATGGTTAACTTTTGTCCCGTATTCAAACAATCCCCTTTTTCTCAATTTCTCTAAATCCCCATCATGCAATCAAAGTGTTGCTCCTGCTATTATGTGATATGAAGTATGCTAAGTTAACAATGTCTGGCAAAGTATTTGAGAAGGCCCCTCTTTAATTCCCTTTCGGCAGGGCCCTGTACGTCGTTTTTTGTAATGGACCCAACTCGCCCCCCCTTAAAAAGATGTGTTTTAACCAAAAAACTCAGGGAACGTGCTACCCCCCATAAAATTATTTTGTGCCATTTTTATTCGTTTTCTTTTATCTACTCGTTATCCGGGTCTTTTGATATAATTTTCCCACGCAAATGATTGACAATGAATTTTTTGTAATATTGTTACTAATCAATTCAATGCCTTCACGAAACTACATGTCAACACAGATCTATCATAGACTTTGATTATATTAAGGTTTATCGATTTCGTGCTCGATTCACAAATTCACCCCGGTCATGGTGTAATTCATAGATATAATAAAGAATGATATAACATATCTGTTATATATCATCGATTTTGGTTCCATTTAAAAGGGTTGTCATTGTACTTGTACTTTGCGTCTCTTTTGGGTATTGAACGAATAAATCTAAATAGAATACACTTTACATTAAAGGGTTACTTCGCTTTTTAAATGGCCATTGTTTGGAGAGTATTCGTCCTCTTTATGGGCCCGATAAGATAGGGTGTACGCAGAGACTTTAAGCGCATACACATTAGTTATTTTATAACATCTTTTAACACTTATTACATACAACCTGATAACCAAAAGTGCTTTACATATAAACTCCTATATTATGTAAGTGGCCGGTGGGCCCAAAGGATAAGGCGTCCCCGATTCGGGTCAGAAGATTGCGAGTTCGAGTCTCGTTCGGGTCGTACTTTTGATTATTCAAGTCTAATTCACATTTTAGATCTTAGACTTATTTTTCAAAAATCAATGTGATGCGTTTCAGGACAAGTTTTTTTATGTCAAAATAATACTCCCTAGCTCACATTGTGCAAATATGACTCATTTTTCGGTAGGCCCCCCTTTAAGCATGCAAAAGGGAAAAAAAAGCAAGTTATATTTGCTGTTAAATTTGCAGCAAATTATGTACTTGTGTCAATACATGAACGATAAATACCCACATAAAAAGGCAGAACCTTGAACCCTAGGACTCCCCCCGCTATGATATTTTGAAAAAAATGAAGTGTCCCGTAAATCAGCCCAATAGATTCTCAACCTTCTCCCTTTAAAGTGTCCAAAATAAGCCAAATTATGTAACAATTATCAAATCCCGGGGGGTCCTTTTGCTGCCAGAACATACAAAAAAGTAAAGATTTAAACACCTAACAGTTGAATTCGGCAAACAGACTACATTCTCCAATATATTAAACAAACCCCTACAGATAGAATGCAGGACACACCACATATTTTACATGGGAAAATAACTTGCAGGCTCTCAGCTTAAAACTCACGGGTATGTGCAAAAATAATAAAACAATTAAAATCTGCACTAGCAAAGCAAAAGACCATGAAACCTAACAGTGAAACTGCACTAATGGTAACGATATAGGACTAAAGCTTTAGTTACTAACCCAACATCAGTTGAGGTACCAAATGAAAACATGGCAATTTTACACAATTTGCTAAATGAACATAACTATAATACAGTGTAAAAGAAAAGACACCAAAAATAGAGTATCAGCACTAAGGGGAAGTTTAAAATGGGCATACTAGACTCAAAATTTCCCAAAATATTTTTAAAGACACATACATGATAGTACAGACATCCCTGCACGTTCTCACATGCAAACAAAAAAACGTTGCAAACCAAAACTTGCAGGCATTGGTTTTCTTTTTTAAATTAAATTTTAAATTGGGGACAAGCGAAGCACAGACAATAGACCCCAACCAGGGGAAAAATTTACTAAAGGTAACGATATAGGCCATAAAACTCAGCACTTCATTAGCATCACTGAGGTGCAAAGATGATACATGGTATTTACAAAAAATATTCTTTTTAAAAAACAAGCTATAATACAGTGTCACCTAATTTGCATCATTCGAAAAAGTGACAAATGCGAGATTGTGTTTGAATGCCTATTAGTAAGAGTTGAAGTAAAGATAAATATCAACTCTTTGACAAGGGGGGCCCCTTTTTATTCCCCCCTTTTACTGCCTGTAAAAATCTTTTTTTCTTGTATTGGCAAAACTCGTCCCCATTTTAAGAAATGGTTTTTTTTAAGCCATAAATCTACACCCTCGTGCTACCACATAAAATTTTGTGTGCCATTTCCATTCGTTACTTTTTCCTGCCGTCTACTGGCTTCTTACATTTAAATGTCGACACAAATGACTGCGAATGAAAACGTTATTTAAATTTTAAATAATCAAATTCAAGCATTTCAAGGAACCTACATTTTCAACTACGGGTCATACCCCCGGATTATATTGCGTTATCTATTTTCGTGCTTCGATTTCACAAATTCACCCCGTTTATGGTGTAATCATAGATAAAATCAAGAAACGATTAACATATTAGTATATTATTTCGTTACAGTATAATTTTTTAAACATTTGATTTTTGAATTAGTTATTGCAAGGTATTGTACGTCCTGATTCGTTAGATAAAAAAAAACCACTGGAAACTTTATTATGTAACCCATTGACCCCAAATTTGGGAAGGTTTTTTTTTTTTGTATATATCAGTAAATGGGACAATTAGTATCTTTTTCTTTCAATACATTTGGCGGATAGGAATGCATAAATCATATCAAATAATTTTTGGGTTTTCTGGATATTAAATATTATTATCACACATATCAACCACTGCCCCGTAAACCCAAAGATAACTATCCCAAAAATTGTTTCAAATGTTTTATTTCTGAGCTGCGGTAAAAAAAAATTTTGGGAGAAACACAACACAATATACCGCAAGAAGAAAAAACTGGTAAACTCGATATATATGGTTAGAGCTCTGATTACAGTATTTCAATCAATCCCTTTGTTCAATTTCTCTAAAAATCTCCATCATGCAATTCATGTGTTTTCTCCTGCTAAATTTTTGTATATGAAGTAAAGCTAAGTGAAATGCAATGTCTGGCAATGTATTTGAGAAAGGGCCCAAACTTTAATTCCCTTTCAGCAGGCCATGTACGTCCGTTTTTGGTAATGGAAAAACCCAAATCGCCCCCACTTTAAAAAAAATTGGTGTTTTGGGAAAGCCAATACAATCTACACAACGTGGGTAAAACCCAATTATTATTGTGCCATTTCTATTCGTTACTTTTATCTACTCGTTTTTTTCCGCTTCTTTAGATATGATTTTCGACGCAAAAGATTGACCAATGAAATTTTGTAATATTGTTACTAAACAATTCAATACTTTCCACGAGACCTACATCGTCAAATACAGATCATACATTAGACTTTTGATTATATTAAGGGGGTTTTTCGATTTCGTGTCTTCATTTCACAATTCACCCCGGTCTGGTTATTCTAGATATAAATAAGAACGATAAAAACATATTTGTGGGATATATCACGATTGCAGTTCTCATTTATGGATTGGGCATTGGTACTAAGTCTTTGGTCTCTTTTTGGGGATTGAACCGAATACCATCTAACCTAGAATAAAACTTTTACATTAGGATTCTTTTTGCTTTCAAGGGCCATTGTTGGGGAGTATTCGTCCTCTTCAAAGTCTGATAAGATATGGATTACGCAAAAGACTTAAGCGCAAAACACATTAGTTTTTTATAAAATCTATAACACTATTAAAATACATCCTGTAACCAACGTGCTTTCAATAACCCCTCTATATTATGTAAGGTGGGGGGGGTGGCCTATGGATAAGGGGTCTGACTTTTGATCAGAGATTGCGAGTTTTTGAGCTCGTCGGGTCGTACCTTTTGATATTTAAGTCTCAATTCCATTTTAGATCTTAGACTTTTTTCAAAAATCTGTTTATCGTTTCAGCAATAATATGTCAAAAGTAAAACTCTAGGTCCAATATGTGCAAATTGAACTCAATTTCGGGTAGGCCACCTTTTATGCAAACATGAAGGAAAAAAAGCAAGTTATATTGCGTGTTAGTGCGCAAATTAAAGACTTGGTCAAATACTGAAGCGATAATACCCACATAAACAGGGCAGAACCTTGAAAACCTAGAACATTCCCCCATGATATTTTGAATAAATGAAGGTTCCGTAATCAGCCCAATTTGTGGATGCTCAAAAAAAATCTCCTTCAAAGTGCCAAAGAAGCCACTTATGTAACAATTATCAAATCCGGGGAAATCGTCTGCTGCACCCTGAAAACATACAAAAAAGTATGAGTATCACACTAAGCAAATTGAATGCCGGGAAACTAACTCCAATTCCCAATATATTAATCAACCCCATACAGATAGAATAGCAGACCCCCACATATTTTACATGCAATAAATTTGGCAGGCAAACTCAGCTGTAATACACACGGATTGTGCAAAAATTATTTAAACATTTAACTCTGCAATAGCAAAGCACGACATAGAAACCTAACAAGGGAAACTGGGACTAATGGGACGATATAGGACTAAACTTAGTTTTCTACACAACATCGTTTTGGGGACCAAGATGGATAACATTGCATTTACACAATTTTTCATAAAAAGAAATACTTTAAAACATGTATGAAAAAACACCAAAAATATGATTTTCCCGCACTAACGAATTGAATTGGGCATCTAAATCACATTTCTCCAAAATATTTTTGACACATACATGATAAATAGCAAAGGGCATCCCTGCCGTAAACTCATTCAAAAAAAAAACTTCAAACCAAAACTTGCAGGCATTGGCTTACTTTGTTAAAATTTACTTGGGACAAGCGAACACGACAATAGAACACTAAACCCGGGAAGCTTCACTAATGGTAACGATATAGGCCATAAAACTCAGCAAATTCTTAGCATCACTGAGTGCAAGATGTAACATGGGATTTACACAATCTAAATGAAACACACTATAATCAGTGTCACACTAATAGGATCAATTTCAATGATGACAACTGCGAGAATTTGTTTGAATGCCAAAATTTTAAATAAGGTTGAAAGTAACGATAATTTCAACTCTGTTTACAAAGGGCCCCTTTTAAATTCCCTTTCAGCTGGCCCCTGGGCCTTTTTTCTTGTAATTGGCAAAACTCCCCCCATTTTAAGAATTGTTTTTTGTAAGCCAATAAATCTACAGCATCGTGCTATCCACATAAATTATGTGTGCCATTTCCTTCGGGGTTTCTTTTATCTGCTGTCTATCTGGCTTCTTTTTTCATTTAGAATGTCGACACAAATACTGACAATTTATCGTTAAATTTAAAATTTTAATAAACAAATTCAATGCATTTTTTAAGAAACCTACATTTTCAACTACAATCAACCATTTTTGGGTTTTTATTGCAGTTTATCTTTTTTTCGTGCTCGATTTCACAAAATTCACCCCGTCATGGTGTAATTCATAGATAAAAAACAAGAGCTTATTAACTATTAGTAATATTTTTATGTTACAGTACTATTTTATAAACCTTTGATTATGAATTAGCTTATTGCAAAGGTAATTGTACGTCTGATGTCGATGAAGATTACAAAAAACCACTGAAACTCATTATTAAAACCAATTGGACCAATTGTGGCAAGGGTTTTTTTTTTGTAAAGATATAGTAATGGTACAATTTGTATGCTTATGCTTTCAATCATTTGCGGGATGGAATGCCTAAATCCCTATCAATATTTTGGTTTTAAATGGATAAAGAAATATTATTTTCACACTATATCAAACCCAATGCCGCCCGCCTCGTAAACCAATGATAATCTATTCCCAAAATTGTTTTCAAATGTTTTTATTTCCTGAGCTGCAGGTAGATTTTTGCCGAAACCAACACAAAATACCGCAGAAGAAGAACTTGGTAAACCTCGATATATATGGTTAAAACTCTGATTACAGTATTTCAACAATCCTTATCTCAATTTTTCTAAAAATCTCCTCATGCATTCTGTGGGGTTTTCTTCTTCTTTATTGGGTTTTGAAGTATGCTAGTGATATGCCATGTCTGGCAATGTATTTGAGAAGGCCCATCTTTAATTCCCTTTCAGCAGGCAAAGTACGTCGTTTTTGGGAATGGAAACCCACCGCCCCCACTTAAAAAAAAATTGGTGTTGGGAAGCCAATACAATCTACAGCACCCGGCTACCCACATATATTTAGTGCCATTTCCATTCGTTACTTTTTTCTAAATCGTTTAAACCGGGGTTCTTTAGATATAGATTTTCGACGCAAATGTTGCGAATGAATTATGTAATATTGTTACTAATCAAAATTCCAAACACTTTACGGAACCTCATCGCAAATACAGAAAAAAAAAAAAACCCAAAAAATTTAGACCCTTTTGATTATATTAAGGGTTATCGATTTCGTCTTCGTTTCACAAAATTCACCCCGGTCATGGTGTAATTCTAGATTAAATAAAAGCTTTATAATACATATCTGGTATAATCACGATTTTTCATTCTCATTTATAGGATTGTCATTTTACTATGTACTTTTTCGTCTCTTTTGGTAGTTGAACCGAATAACCATCTAACCATAGAATACACTTTTCCCCATTAGGATTTCTTTCGCTTTTAAGTGGCCATTTTTGGAGAGTATTCTCTCTTTATTGTCTGATAAGATATGGGATGTACGCAGAGACTTTAAGCGCAATCACAATTAGTTATTTTATTAAAATCTATACCTTATTAAATACATCCATGATAACCCAAAGTGCTTTAAATATAAACTCTCTATAAATTTGTAAGGGGCCCCGGGGGCCTAATGGATAAAGGGGTCGACTTCGATCAAAGATTCGAGTTCGAGTCTCGTTCGGGGTCGTACCTTTGGGTTTTTTCAAATTTTCAAATTTTCCCTTTTTTAAACTTAACTTATTTTCAAAATCAATTGATTTTTTTTCAGGACAAGTTAATATGTCAAAAGTAAATCCTGCTTTAAATATTGCAAATTGAACTCAATTTTTGGATAGGCACCTTATGCATGCATGAAGGTAAAATGCAAGTTATTTATTTGCGTGTTAGTTGCAGCAAATTAAAGTAAATTGGTCCCAAAAACCTGAAACGATAAATAAACCCCCATAACAAGGGGGAGAAAACCCTTTACCATAGGACTTTCCCCGCTTGATAATTTTGAATAAATGAATGTCCCGTAAAACGCCCATAGTGATCTCAACTCTCCTTCAAAGTGTCCAAATAAGGGGGCCCCTTATGTAAAAATTTCAAATACGGGAAACTTCTGCTGCACATGAAAAAAAAAAAAAACCCTATGAGTATCACCAAACAGAGTTGAAATGCCGGCAAAAATAGACTCACAATCTCCAATAATAAACACCCTCCCTGATAAAAATAGCAGGGCACCCACATATTTTACATGCAATAACTTTGCAGCATCTCCCGCTGTATCAACACGGATATGTGCCAAAATATATGAAACAATTAACTCGGGCCCACAAAAACACAGACCATAGAAACCTACAAGGAAAATGCACTATGGTAACGTTAGGACAAAACTTGTTTACTACACTAACACAGGTGAGGTACCAAGATGATACTTGCATTTTACACAATTTGCATAAATAAACATACTAAATACAGTGTATGAAAGCACCAAAATATGAGTATCAGCACTAAGCGAAGTTGAAATATGGGCATACTAACTCACATTTCTCCAAAATATTTATGCACATACATGATAAATAGCAGGACATCCCGCCGTATCTCACATGCCAAAAAAAAAAAAATTGCAAAAACCCAAAAATTGCAGGCCCTTGGGTACTTTGTATTAATTTAACTTTGCACAAGCGAAGCAACCATAAAAACTACCAGGAAGCTCACTAAAGGTAACGTATAGGCCCTAAAAAAATCCAACTTCCCCTTAGGGATCAGCTGAGGTGCAAAAAGATAACATGGTATTTACACAAAATTTCTTAAAATGAAACACAGCTATAATACAGTGTCACACTAATTTGCATCAATTTCAGATGAGTGCAACTGCGAAATTGTGTTTGAATGCCATATTAAGTAAGAGTTAAAGTAACAGATAAATACAAACCCCTGTTGACAAGGCCCATTTTTAATTCCCTTTTTTTAGCTGGCCATGTACATCTTTTTCTTGTAATTGGCAAAAATCGTCCCCCCTTTTAAAAATTTTTTTTTGTAAGCCAATTAAACTAAGCACGTGCTACCCCCATAATTATTGTGCCATTTCCATTTGTTACTTTTACTCTCGTTATCCCGGCTTCTTTAATTTAGAATTCGACCAAAGAGACGAATGAATTTTTTGTAATTTTTAAATAATCAAATTCAAACTTCAGAGAAACCCACATTTTCAACACAGATCATACCCTTGGTTATTTGCAGTTTTTTCTTTTCGTGCTTCGATTTTTACAAAATTTACCCCGTCATGGTGTAATTCAAGATAAAATCAAAAAGCTGATAGTACATTAGTAATATATTATCGATTACAGTACTAAAATTTTTAACCATTTGATTATGAAAATTTGCTTATTGCAAAGGGTTTTTACGTCTGATGTCGATAAGTTCACAAACCATGGAAATTTTTATGTAAAACCAATTGACCAAATTTTGCAAGGTTTTTTTTTTTTTATGATATCATAAAAGGGAAATTAGATCTTTGCTTTTAAACTTTGGCGGGATGGAATGCATAAATCATATCAATATAATTTTTTTTAACTGGAATGAAAAATTTTATCACACTAAATCAACCACTGCCTCGTAAACCAATGATAATCTATTCAAAACTTTTTTTCAAATGTTGATTTTGAGCTGCGGTAATTTTGCAGAAACCAAAACACAATATACCGCAAGAAGAAGAACTAGGGAAACCTCGATTATAGGTTAGAGCTCGATTACAGTTTTCAAACTCCTTATCTCAATTTCTCTAAAAATCTCCATCATGCAATTCAGTGTTGCTCCTGCTATTATGTGATATGAAGTATGCTAAGTGTAATCAATTCTGGCAATGTATTTGAAAGGCCCATCTTTAATTCCCTTTCAGCAGGGCCCTGTCTCGTTTTTTTGGGAATGGACCCAACTCGCCCCCACTTAAAAAGATTGGTGTTTTTTAACCCAAACAAACTACAGCAACGTGCTACCCCCATATATTTTATTGCCCTTTCATTCGTTACTTTTTTCTACTCGTTTATCCGGCTTCTTTTGATTGATTTTCGACGCAAATGATTGACGAATGAATTATTAAAATTTTTACTATCAAAAATTCAATGCACTTCACGAAACCTACATCGCAACTACAAACATAAACATAACTTATGATTATATTAAGGTTTTTTTCGTTTTGTGCTTCGATTTTACAAATTCACCCCGGTCATGGTGTAATTCCATAGATATAATAAAGAAACTGATAATAACATATCTGTGTTATATATCATCGATTCAGTTCTCATTTAAGGGTTTTCATTGGTACTATGTACTTTGCGTCCTTTTGGGTGTTGAACCCAATAAAAAAATCTAACCATAGAATCACTTTCACATTAGGATTAAATTTTGCTTCAAGTGGCCATTGTTTTTGGGAAAAGTTTTTCGGTCCTCTTCATGGCGATAAGATATGGGAGTACGCAGAGACTTTAAGCGCAATACACAATTATTATTTTAAAAACATCTATAAAACTTATTAAAATACATCCCCTTGATAACCAAAGTGCTTTTAACATAAACTCCCTTTTATTATGTAAGGTGGCCGGTTGCCTAATGGAGGCGCTGACTCGGATCAAAGATTGCAGTTCGAGTCTCGTTCGGGTCGTACCTTTTGTTATTCAAGTCTCAAAATTTACATTTTAGATCTTAGACTTATTTCAAAAAACAATGTGATGCTTTCAGGACAATTAATATTCAAAAGTATACCCTACTTTTACATATGTGCAAATATGAAAATCAATTTCGGAAAAGCCACCTTTATGCATGCATGAAGGTAAAAAAAGCAAGTTATATTTGCGTGGGGTTGTTTTCAGCAAATTATGTACTTGTGTAAAAAAACATGAAGGCCCATAATACCCACATAAACAAGGGCAGAACCCCTTTACCATAGAACATTCCCACGCTATGATAATTTTGAATAAATGAAGTGGGCCCGTAAAAACCCAATAGTGGATGCTCAACCTCCCTCAAGTGTCCAAGTACGCCCCTATGTACATTATCAAATACGGGAAATCTCTGCTGCACATTAAACATACAAAAACGTATGAGTATCACCTAAGCAAGGGTTTAAATGCCCGGGAAACTAGACTCACAATTTTCCAATATATTAATCACCCATACATGGGTAGAATACAGGGCACCCCATATTTTACGCAAAATAACTTGCAGGCATCTCACTGTAATACATACACGGATATGTGCAAAAAAAATATGAACAATTTTAAAAATCTGCACTAACAAAGCACAACCAAAAAACCTAAAAAAGGGAAATGCACAAAGGTAAAGATTAGGCATAAAGTTGTTTCCCACACTAACTCAGTTGAGGGACCAAGATGAAACATGGCATTTACAAAAATTTGGCATAATGAAACATACAAATACGTGTAAAAAAGACCCCAAAAATATGATATCAGCCTAACGAAGTTAAATATGGGGATACTAACTCCATTTCTCCAAAAAATTTTTTACACCCTACTATAGAATAGCGGACACCCTGCACGTATCCCCACATGCAAAAAAAAAAAGTTTCAAACCAAAACATTGCCCGGGATTGGCTTACTTTTTATTAATTTAACTTTGCACAAGCGAAGCACAGACATAGAACACTAACCAGGGAACTTCACTAATGGTAACGATATAGCCATAAAACTCGCAAATTCTTAGCATCAGCTGAAGGGGGCAAGATGATAAAAATGTATTTTCCAATATGCTTAAAATGAAACACAGCTAAAAATACAGTTTTCACACTATAGGGATCAATTTCAGATAAGTGACAACTGGGGGAAAGTGTTTTTTAATGCCATTAGTAAGAGTTGAAAGTAAAAAGATAAATTCAACCTCTTTTTAAAAAGGCCCATTTTTAATTCCCTTTTACTGGGCCCTGTAAAATCTTTTTCTTGTAATGGCAAAACCGTCCCCCTTTTAAGAATTGTTTTTTAAGCCAATATCTCAAGAAACGGGGCTATCCACATAATTATTTTGCCATTTCCATTCGTTCTTTTTTTCTGCTCGCTATCTGGCTTCTTTACATTTAGAAAAGTCGACACAATGACGACGATGAACGTTATGTAATATTTTAACTAATCGAAAATTTATGCCTTTCAAAAAACCTCATTTTCACACAGATCATAAACCCTTGGATATATGCAGTTTATCTATTTCGTTCTGTTTGATTTCAACAAATTCACCCCCGTCCCTGGTGAATTCATAGATAAAAATTCAAGAAGCTGGATAGTAACAATATATTAGTATATATAATATTTAATCGATTATCAGTACTTGATTTTATAATCCATTTGATAAATGAAATTAGGCTTATTTGCAAAGGTATTGTACGTCTGATGTCGATCGAAGCTTACAACCTGCATGGAAACTTCCATTATGTTAGCACACTCAATTGACCGAATTTACAATTGTGCAAGGTCTTTTACGTTGTGTATGATCTCCAGGTAAAATGGTCTAGTTTAGTATGGCTTAATGCTTTCTATATACATTTGGGCGGGATAGGAATGCAATAAATCATATCCATAAATTTTGTTTTAACAACTGGATATGAAATATTAGTATCCACTATAATCCACAAACTGCCTCCGTAGAACCATTGATAATCTATTCCAAACTGTTTTTCAAATGTTGATTTCTGAGCTGCAGGTAGATTTTTTGCAGAAACACAAGCACAATATACCGCCAGAAGAAGAACTAGGTAAACCTCGATATATATTGTTAGAGGCTCTGATTACCGTATTTCAATCAATCCTAGTCCTCATTTCTCTAAAATCTCCATCCTGCAATCATGTGTTGCTCCTGCTATGATGTGTATAGAAGTATGCTTAAGTGATAATCAAATGTCTGGCAATTATTGAGAATGCCATCTTAATTCCCTTTCAGCAGGGCCCTGTACGTCGTTTTTTTGGTAATGGACCCAACTCGCCCCCACTTAGAAAAAAGATTGGTGTTTGTAAGCCAATACAATCTACAGCAACGTGCTACCCATAGATTATATGTGCCCATTTCTATTCGTTATTTATCTACTCGTTTATTATCCGATTCCGGCTTCTTAGATATAGATTCGACGCAATGAATGTGACGAATGAAAGGATGTAATATTGTTTTTACTAATCAAATTCAATGCCTTCACGAGAACCTATCCTCTCCCAACTACAGATCATATCTTAGACTTATGAGTACATAATTAAGGTTTATCTATTTCGTGCTTCGATTTCCACAACTTCACCCCGGTTCATGGTGTAAATTCCATAGATATAAATAAGAAGCTATATAACATATCTTGTAATATTCATCGATTGCAGTTTCTCTTTATAGGATTTTTTCCTTGTACAATGTACTTTGGCGTCTCTTTTGGGTAGTTGAAC
>JAXDRA010000936.1:0-28236 GCA_034190875.2 Urechis unicinctus
CAAACAATATCCAATCATTCAGATCCTTGCTAAGCATGTTACATACATTGCAATGGCGAATGTTACTCCATAGATTCATTAACTATTTGCATGATACATCTAGTTATATCGCCAAAGCATGGCCTGCGTTATAATTGATATAACAGCAGTTCAAAAAGATCGAATCTAAACAGCTTTCCGTTACCTATGTAGATTTTCTGTGTTGGTCTGTGTATGTGAATATTAACAGTTGCATCGCTCGCTTTTGGTTATAAGCAGTTAAAGTTGTGGCATTATCAAGTATGGCCAGCATTCATTGTGAAAACGCAGTAGTGTCTAGAATCTTTTCGAAAAATATTGTTCAACGGTAGTCGACAAGGGAAATTATCGATTTTCCGCATCTGTTATCTACGCAAAATCATTGTACACCTATGAGGCATATTGATATGCGAGAAATAATGAATAGTAATTGCTTATTCATCGATCCATCAATGACATCAGGAGATGATCGAATGTTGCCATGCGAAATATAAAGCAGTTATATTCCATTAATTAGCTCAACTGTGATGGCACACCCAGATGGTTCCTTGACAGATAAGTATATGACGATGAATAATTCATTTAGGCATTTGGGAATAACGCCGGTCAAGCACAGAAGCTGTTTACATTTAATCTCGTGCTTGACGACATAAAATGGGGATCTGCTTTGCCAAACACTGCGATGTCCAGAAAGCTTCTGCTGTCTATGTTATATTTCCGCTTTGCATCATAAATTCAGTTATAAGGTCCTTACGATATATCATATGATATGACAACTAATTATTTGACCAATTAGCCTCATTACAGGTTAGCACTTACCAGGTTTTCCCAAAATATCATAGTGTGGTGGTCTCAATAAGATACATAATTTGGCATTTGGTGATTCAATGTGGGCTGCTTACAGTAAAGTTTATGTCTGCTATTTTCCGGCTCATTTAGTACGAGCAAATTCATAGAAGGTAAGTCTACATTTTCTAATGGAAAAATCTATCCATCAGATGATAGATATCAAGCGTAATTTATAAGTTCCATCCTAAGGTTAGGATGACTTCATCCAATCCATTATTATTAATGCCGATATGAAAGCTGAGTTGTCTCAAGAACTGAATGGATGGTCCCTTCCTCGTTACAGAGAGAGGTACCAACATAGATGTAGCTATTAGAACTCTGCCATATTGGTGGTCTTTGTACCTGCTTTCCATGGTAGTAGGGCAGCTAAAAAGTTCTCTCCAAAACATCTGTGTCAATATGCAATCATAATATGGTGATCGTCGTGCACTAAGGCCTGCCTCCACAACCAGGTTGGCTGCGACATCTGAGAATTGCGAGTCAAATAACACAATGTTTCGAACAATTATAGGCCAGGATATCCAGTCCAAGTTAGGACTACATCATAACCAAAACATGTGGATTTAACTGCACCCATATCCTCAGACACCATAGCCATAGAAACACTACATATTAACTTTGCTAAACACGTACGATTATTACACAGTTAAGGACAAAGTTCTGTGTGTTATGTTTGCTTTGACAAAGTTATGTACATCAGTTTAATGATGAGCGATCACACAACTGGTTCATATTGATGGAGCAAATATAATGAAGGACAAAGCCCACTGCATGTTTACTTCAATAAAACTATATTTTAGAAAGCCAGTTGTTTTATTGTGAAGTGTCATTACACCCTTGTACGCGGATAAAACTCCGAGAAGCAGCCAATAACCTACATTTGCACACCTACAACATACGTCAGTCTGACACTGCGCGTCTAGCAGATGGGTAAATAACCGACCATTCGCTACATCAGCATCTGTATTTGATGGTAGAGGATATAGATGTCTCAGCTAGATGAGGATGGAATGAGATGGGCTTTCGTGGTTTTATAAGTGAGACTTATGTTTGTGGACTCACGGTGTGAAACGGACAACTAATGGTTAAAACTATCGTCAATCTGGTCCTGCAGCAGAATTTTCCTCTGCAAATATGCACCATGGCGAACATGGTATAATTACTCTATCGTTGCGACAAGAGAGATATCGTTATGTGTCACACATATCGAGGCCAAAACATTTTATCGCTGAATTTTGAGAGGCTTAAATATGTAAAACTGTCGTACCAGACCATCACTTGATAAGGCGTTGTGTATTATGTAAGCATGGAGTTGGTAACATCAAGGATTTTTGTATGCTGGATGATGCAAGTTGGTTTGATATTACAGGGATGAGATTTTTATAATTACATTGTAAGCCATTGTGTCATATGGTTTTGGATTTGCTAATACATCGAAATAAGTGCTTCTTCATATACAGCATTCGAGTCTGACGTTTAGATGGAAAGAGTGACACATCTTCATGGCGCATAAATAAGCTAAATGTCGTATGACAAACTGCCATGAGATTCAAAGCGGCTGCGGTAAATGGTTGCATACATGGGAAAGGCCCAGATATCCGTTTATGGGTCTTTTACAAAAGCAGGTGCTACAACCGCTCGTGATTGCCCTCAGGTTGTTTCCTCTCGGCCCAGACGTATGCGACATCTAGAATGATCGGTCGACTACTTCAAATCATCTCACTGGTTTCTGTTACATTATTCATTATGAAGGGCCCATCAGATACACTGACCCAATATAAGAAAACCATTAGTGAGGGGACAGCAGGTGTAGGCTGGAGCTGGTAATAAATACGCTACCAGACTGGGGTGATACTGTTCATGGCAGACATTTCATTAAGGCGCACATAAGCACAATATAAGCTACCTAAACAAAGGCATATATACACATTGTAGCATAAGGGAATAAACCATTTGCATTCATTTTGCATTAATTTCAGATACGCAGGTATAAGTGTGAGTATTTATTGATAGAATACGGTCACATGCATGCAAGACTTTCTGCTTTACACAACCAAGATCATACAGACACCGGCAAAAACCATAATACAATGTGAAGTAAGCTAATACATATGCGAACAACTCGTGTAACAAATCAGACGGTTGGACATTACAGACTACAATCCGCGCACTTAACATTGTTGCACTGTACAATATTCAGGTAGGTAGACAACAGGCTATCTTAAAATGTTGCATGGACGACTTAGTGGCGGCATCGGTACACCATTTGTTCCATATGCACGGAAAACTATGCAAGGGAAGCTTGTCTGCAAAGTGTGTTTTACAGGGTGGTACATATAACAGTTTGGTATTTCGCGTTTCGTATTTGATTTTTATTTCATAGCTGTGATGAAAACAGTCGTTAGGCGATATAGTCAATTAGTCTTTTTTAAATTCGTACATTAGTACGACCACGTTTTTGGAGAAGTTAAGTTTTTTTCAGTGCAGAGACCCGTGCTTAACCAAGGCCAGGATGCCATTTTTATGTATGGGTGCACCATAGTGAAGTAAAGGGTACACAAAGCTGATTGCGGGAGTATGTATTTGACTTGTTTAATAGCGAATAGAGCGCGAGAAAGTTTCGTGTTGATGTGCATGGCATGTGATTTTCATAGTAGGTGCTCGTCAATAAATATACCAAGAAACTTGTAAGCTTCTTAGGGTTGTCCTGCACCTACTCATGCAACGCATTGACCAATAATTTTCAGATCATGCTCAATTTGCATATTTATTAGTTGGTCTAAATACAAAATTATTTAGGCTTTGAGAAATAACTTATTGGCGCAAAACCAGTCATGTAATTTTCAAAATGCATCATTAGCCGTACCACAGAGAATATTTAATTCAGAAGAAGATGTCACCCGTGTTGTACCGTCCGAAAACGAGACAAGATCTGCTGGGCATGACATAGGTAAGTCATTGACGTATTGTAAGCAAAGCAGCGGGCCGAGTATTGACCCATGAGGTACTCCTCACTTTATTGTTGCATTATAGATTTGTGCTCGGCGACTTCTGTGTATAGCAATCGACCGGTTAAATAGCTTTTAAACCCATGTTAGCAATGTCCTCCTTATCCCAAGTTTAGTCATATTTTCCATGAGTATACCGTGGTCTAACCAATCAAAAGCTTTAGAAAGATTAAAAAATACTTTTGGCGAACAAATGGATGACATATCATATTTTTTAAGAAAGTGTAAAATGGGATGAACTGTAGAGTGGAGTTTTCCAAATCCATATTGATGTTGATATAATATGCTATGATTAACAAAAAAAAATAATAATTCTGAGGTACATCAATTGTTCTCGAAGTTTAGAGAATGCGGCAATAAACTTATAAGGCGGTAGTTGATAGGAATTACTTTTGCAGTTTTTAATTTATCAAGAAACTATACCCGTCGTTACGGATTGGTTGAAGATATAGGTCAAGGGAAGCACTATTGCCTGTTTTAGTACGTCCGATTTGTCTTTTTATTAGATTTATGTTCATTAATCAATTTAAAAAAGTAGTCTTTCTTTTGGTGCCGTTTTATTCGCTTATATGTGTTATTGTATTTTTCAAATTTGTTAGTGTTATGAATGTCTGGTTTGATTTTCATCAATTTGTAAAGCTTGTTTTACGTCAGGATGATTTGATTAAGCCAGAGGTCATCCAGGGTTCACGAATGACTATTGTGTTTGTCGTTGTTTTAGGTTTTACTGGAAAGGCTTGATCGTAAGCTGATTTTTATTTGTGCTACTGAAGGATATTCGTGTTGATAGTCTCTGGAAAAATCAATATTTGCCAGGGAATTCTTGAACGTGCATATTCCTCCCTGCGTAAAGGTTCTGCACTTGACACTTTGTGAATTGCAATGTGAAATGTTCCAAAGTGTTTAGCGGTGATGATTACTCCTGACTTACCCTGGGTTGATAAGTCGTTTGAATATATGTGGTCAATAAGAGTGGCTAGAAGTGTCGGTTACCCTTGTTGGTTTAGTAATCGTTGGTACAAAGCCATTGGCGAAGACATTGTCCACAAAGTCATTGGTTTTACCTTGAGTCCGGTATTTAAGTATAACGATGTTCAAGTCATCCGTTATCATACATTTGTTGTGTTAAGGATTGATTATTTCCATAAGTTCCAGGATGGTCTTTGCGTATACATACAAGTCTTTTATCAGGTTGAGGGGATTAATATCCGAGTTTTCCCTGATATTCCGATTAAGTTTCATCGAGCGTATTGCTCCAAGTGGTCTAATCGTTTGGTAAGTCTGTCATTTGTTTCTCGCAGCTCTTTCATTAAGGCGTCTTTCTCTTCCAGTTGAGATTCAAGCAAAGCTCAAATTGAAGCGTCCGAGGCCTTAAATAAAGCTACCAGTACGTCAATAATGATTGGCGTGGACTTGTCAATTTTCATAACGGCCTGATCAAATGTATCGCTGGTGTTCAAACCCGTTTCTTCTCCGACAGGCTTGAGTTGTGCATCACTGGGCGTGCCTGTTCTCTAGCAGACTTTTTGGTTTTGCGTAACCATTGCTTTCTTTTGGGAGTTTTATCCAGTGATTAGCGTATAGGTTTGTTTTTCTGCGCAATCTATGTATCTTTATAAATGTCTTTTCTTCGTCTCAAGTAGATTCACAACTCCACTGGGAAAAAGTGATGCTTAGTAGAGTCGTTTTTTGTTACAAACTGCATAGATATACGTAATTCAACGTAACCATTCCAATTGTTTTGAACATCTGAAAAATGAGGTCTCTGAATTGTCCTATATTGATATACAAATATAATGCTTATTAAGATCTTTCTGGGTTTTTGTCTGTCAGCAATTTACCTGTGTCTTCTAATCAAGCACGCACTCTCTGCCTACCTTATGTAAATGACTGGCTAGTAATATACAAAGTATAGTTGCTTTGATGCCCATTTTGCATAATAGCATCGTTGCACTCACTATAAGAATATACACCTGATGTGGATGTCTATTCCATATGATAAAGCAAAATATTTGACATATCTGACCATGAACCTGCATGCCTTGCGTTACCCAAGATCACATATCGTGCAATAGATCACACCACCCCCTCGCCACTTATTATGTCTTTCTCTTCATTTACAGAATATCGTCTAGCTAGTTTACTAATAACTTAATAGTCTTGCGATTTCAATAAATTATTTGAATTGGCATTCGTCGAGTCTATGTTGGCTGCTGCTAACATTCAATGGGAACAATGTGTTAAATGGATAAAAAAGTTTACTATTTTAGCCTCATTTAGTCGGAGCAATTATATTGTAGCTAAGTCTACATTTTTCGAGTGGAAGCATCGATCAGATAATAGCAAACAAGTTTTGGATCATTACGGTAGGGTGACTGACAATTGAATATCATTATTGATGATTTTGAGTCCAGTCATTTTAAAATAAGCTCAATCCGCCTTCAAATAAAACTCTACTTTGTTGTATGATTATGTTTGTGCTTTCCATGGGAGTAAAGCAGTTAAAAACATTCGATTGAGCTTTGCTGAATCATGATTCCCAAAATGACGAAACTACATGAGCCATAAGCGTCATCCAATAGACTGACAGATTATTGTACATCACAACAGATGGGGATGTTAGCAATATGGTTGTTAGCTAGTCTAGACCATCGAGTTGTTCAGAAGGGCATAAATAATGGCATTATTCATGATCCAGCTTCATGACGCATCATTGGTTAGCACTTGGGTAGAGGAAAGCATGACTAAATTTACATGCATTACAAGTTTTAGACCAAGAGTATTCTTCGGTAACAGTCTTGAGTTGATACAATACAACGAAGTACGTCAACCCTTTATCGCCACGTGAAAGAGCTGTGTATTTGCTGACCATATATACATTTAAAATCACGCTTATGAACGAATCCCCATAGTACTAGATTATTATTGAGGTGATATAGTATATATTTGCGAGTTCTGATCACAAATGCTGTGGAACAGTTAATGTATCTTTTGATTGTGCCATCAACTTACTAAAACTCCCAGGGTTATTGAATAAACTGGAGTCAGGCAGCTATATATATATATATATATATATATATATATAAATATATATATATATATATATATATATATATATATATATATATATATATATATATATATATATATATATATATATATATATATATATATATATATCTATATATATCTATATCTATATATATATATATATATATAATATATCTCTCTATATCTCTCTATCTATATATCTCTATCTCTATATATTTATACATAAACCATGTATATATAAATAGATAAATATATATATATCCATGTATATGGATACTTATAAGTAAATAAGTACTCATATGTATCTAAATATATTGATATACACATATACATATAGTAATTTGCTAATATATATTTACGAATATATATACATAAATATACACATATATATGATATACAGAGATACATATACATATATAAATGTACATATAATTATAAATATGATCTACATATATATATGGATGTATATATAAATGGATATATATACATATATATAGAGATAAATATATTTATATATATATATATACATATATTGATGCGTTAATATATACATATATATATATCTAAATATTGATATACATATAAACATACAGTTATTTGTATGCACATATATGTATATAAATTTACGTATATATATTAATATATTTATATATATGAATGACATATTGATATATATAAACATATATTGATATATATATATATATATATATGTATATATATGTTTATATATGTATATATATTTATATATATACATATATTTTTACGTATATTTACACCAGTATATATCTCAATATATTTATATATATATAGTTATTTCCACGCACATATTTAAATCTGCATTTATATATAAATGCATGCACATATGCGCACACATACTGATATATATATATATATATATATATATATATATATATATATATATATATATATATATATATATATATATATATATATATATATATATATATATTAATATATGCACATATATATATATATAAATGTATATATGTTTACCTATATATATATATATATATGTATATATATATATTTATATATATATATACACAATATATATATATATATATATATCTGTATATATATATATATATATATATATATATATATATATATATGTATATATATATAAATATATATATATATATATATATATATATATATATATACATATATGGATATATATATGTGTGCGTAAATGTGTGAGTGTGCGTATGTGTGTGAGTGTGTCTGTGTGTGTTGGTATCTGTCGATGTGTGTGCACATGTGTGCGAGTATTGCCTGACTGTAACTGAATATTACCACGCTATTACCAGCTGAGTGGGTATGTCAAGTATACCGTAAGACCCCAGGATAATAAAATGATCAAGACGTTTAGAATAAATAAAGTAATAAAGAAGCACCTGCTGTTGCGTTGCTTTCATCCTGCTGTGATTTAAGTAGCTTGGTTACATAGTGTCGACTTCTATTATTTGCTGCAATACTGGCAATATAATCTCGCTGTTAGTTTTGCTCCATTACCATAATATTAATGAAAGATAGTGGATCCTTTTGGGCCGGAATAGATTTTACAGAGCTGACATTATTCTCTCTTGAACAATACTTTATTCCGTCAGCAAAAGAAGCAATGCATATTGTTGCTGCTTTGCTGATGCTCGTTCATTACCCTTAATGGTTTCCCTTACATTGACAACGCCTGTTATTCATCATCAGTTATATTTACTGGACCTCAATGTTAGTTCTGCTGAATGAGAGGGCGTGTTTCGTCAGTCCTTCGCACAATACCCTTAGTTGGAACCGCTTGGTGCTTACATGTGAAATGGAAGGAGTTTCCGAGTAATGGTGTTATAGTGACCGCATATTAAAATGTGTTTCATGCCAAAGTTTCGTGTATAAACAATGGGTACTGCTGTGTATTCATTGCTCCCTGGCAGACCATGAGAGGTTGACTCAGGATACACGATGCCGAATAATACGAAAGTCGTGTCGAGGAAGTGTATAGGGTCATCGTATATATGCGCCAGTGGTCAAATATTATTCACCATTTGTGTGTAAATATATAACTGAGGTCTTCTCTAAATTCTCGGTTATGATCCCCTGTAACCTGAAGTTCTATTCCAGATATAATGCCACCATGACCTCCTTTTGGCGTTCTCGTCTATTTCTTTTCAAGAAGTTAATAATCAACTCATTCAAGATATTATTCTGCAGTAACTTTTTTTTTCCGATTGCTAGACATTATTCTATTATCACCAACACCCCCACCATCACCACCATCACCACCACCATCACCACCACCACCACCACCACCACCACCACCACCACCACCACCACCACCACCACCACCACCATCACCACCATCACCACCATCACCACCATCACCACCATCACCACCACAATCACCACCCCCATCACCACCACCACCACCACCATCACCACGACCACCACCATCACCACCACCAACACCACAGCCACCATCACCACCACCACCATCACCATCACCATCATCACTACCACCACCACCATCACCACCACCACCACCATAACCACCACCAACACCACCACCACCAGCACCAACACCATCAACTCCACTATTTTAGAATCTTACTTGAGCTGAAACAAGTCTCGATCATCTGAACCTTATTACGGAAGTATCAGGCGCATTTCCATGAAGACTAGAGCTTTACACTCTGTATTCATCCGATTTACCGGAATCCATTATATGGCCCTTTCGTACAGTATCACGTAGCGGGAGCCAGTTGATGGCCCTGCTGTGACGTCATACACAGCGCATCTCAACCTAATCCGATTTAGTTGCCAACCACATGCCTATTTGAAGGACCAACAACACAGAGTATAAAGCGTGGGGCCGTCTCGTATGTATTTTGGCAAGGAAACTTCATGAAATGTGGCGGGATTATGCAATCCATGCTTTCAGATTCTTAGGCCACATTCCGCTTCGCACATATCGTTCAGACATACATGCTCAGCTTAGGAGAAAGAGAGAGTGAAACCATTGAACATCCAGATCCTTTTGTTATTTTTCCGGATACTCTATTAGTATCTGTTCTGTGACTACACAAAACCTTCTTGAAACTTTACGATGATTTTAAATGGGTTCATATGAGTATAACAACAACTTTCAAATAGTGACGTCATGTTTCATGACGGGTTGAGTCAGGCGTATATTTCGTGAATGCGCAGTAAGGCAACGTCAACTCCAGACAGGTTAACATCAGCAATTAAACCATACATTGCCAATTAGCAGTTTCATCCCTTGCAGTATTTGCAATGATAACTTCCTGTATTCAGCCTTTTGAATAAAAACTGGTGCTTTTTATGTTATCTATTTATTAATAAAAACTCCAATGTAACTCGTTAACATCATTCCGATCCTTCGTTCAATGCTATTTGATCGATTACAATGCTTTGAAATCTGCCGGTCAAACTCATGTATACAAACATGAGCACATTGCGATTGGAAAAGAAAGCACGCGCATTGAGCGCACGCGCATTGTTTACAACGCAAAGTCGTGACGTCATTAGCAGCAAGAATGCAACAGCTGGCTGGTATACGATTTGCCAAATGGTGAGGGTTTTAATTCCAATTCTCGCACGAGTAGTTTGTTACTTGAGCGGATGAATTTTAGTGAAAAATATCAACAAACTATCTCAGCCAGCGTTAAGCATGAAAGCTTATCAGTATTTTCATGTTGCTCCTGCTATCTCCTACAGCCATTCCATACCTCTCAGTACGTTATGCTTTACGTTAGGAGCAATGTTCGATTAAACTTGGAAGGCGGCTGTTCCATCAGGTAAATACTCCTCATAGTCACCTGTGTACTCCTCATAGTCACCTGATATAACAGTCGTGTTTGGTGATGACCTGGCCCTCCCTACATGTTATGATTGTATGTAAGGTTATGAATTGGGATGTACGTGAAAACAGGGATTATTTCAGGAATCGATGCATGGTATTTGTGGGCATGATAACGTAGGCACTGTAAATCAAAGCAGCGATTAGAATATTGTTGCTGCTGCATTAATACGGCTTTGAAAGTTCAGATAAAACTCATATATGTATCTTAGGCTTCATCTTAATCATCAATTGCTTATGATTGGAAATATTACCACTGTTGAAAGTATAATTTAAAAGCATCATCACCCTCAGACACATGGTCTCAAACCGGTCACATCACTTACCGACGCCATCACTCACAACACTCACAAATTACTCAACAAATGCTTGCCGCCTTAAATGTCGCACGCTAGAACTTACGGCCATGCGTAACTAACAGTTGTGTTGATGTAATGTTTGCGTAGAGTCGATGGTGATAGCAACAATCAGCATTTCTGTCATCATTTGCGCTTACATAGCAACTATAGATCATACATTCGGCACATCATGAGGCATTTGTTTCCGTCACAAAAGGAAAACAACGTGAAGAAATAATGACGCGAAGGTTAAAACAGCTTGATAGCTCCTCTCAATTTTGATTGGATGGCCTTATTTTGCCATGGCTCACACTGTTAAGTGAATCTCATATAATGACAACATGATATCAACCTCCTTGTCTATCATACGGTGCAACCACAATTCCGAAACCGAAGCTTGGTGCGTTTTTGCACGAATGTGTGTCAAATCAATACAGAGCGTTGGATACCTGCAAACGGCTGGAGCAGTAAGATAATCAGACAAGTCAGAAATTATGATTCGACGCTCGATATGTAAACAATCTGCCAAGAGGTTGCCTTCAAATACACGTTCAGAACATCAAATTAAAAGCCAATGCCCACAAACCCCTCAACCATCAAGTGGTCTATTGTTGTACTTGTATGGGTTAAGATTGACCAAGAGTAAAATGATCACAACCGCACGCAATAGTCCCTTTCATGACGTGTTTGGAAATCTCTGCGGGACGCAATGTGACGCAACCTATGACGTAGCTGTTTGCGTCGAGTCTCCTCAATATCACCACCACGTGCTGTGAAGTTCATGATGAAAAACACTACTGATTCCTTAATTAGTTAGACTATCATGTAGCTCGGCACATCATGAAAACCGTTCCATATTACACTTACCAGGGTATTGCGAGCCCTGGGCAATCACATTGCTTAAAGGCAATAGGCACGCCCTGGCGTTAACCTGTCATTTCCGCACCATTACCTTCCCATTGTTTCAATTAATGACTAAGCTTAGGCTAGATTCCATGTGCGCTTAAGTTCCGTCATGATGTGCCAAGCACAACTACTTTGTATTATCTGTGAGTTATAGCAAAGAGTATATAGCGTAGCTATCAATTCTTCGGTTATATTACCTGTTACTAACAGTGCCATGAAAAAAAGAGCGTGTTGTCATTTTCACAGGCCCTATTTTTGGACTGCAATTGGGTGCATTGCATTCATACTACTTGGCAGCTTTATCACACTGATTCGCGCCCCGCATAGGAGAAACTAACGATTAATGCAGCAGCTCGTTCTATAACCAAAACTCAGTCTTCCATATGGCCTTGACATATTGGAACCAATAACCACCGAGGCCGAAGCGCCGATCTGCATGTGCGCACTTCCAAGAGTCCCGTACATATTAAATTTCATATTTCAGCTGTCAAGGCTAAAATAACTATGACACTCATGGTGCCGAGCGATCTAGATTATACAATTCCGAAGCTAATTGGCAATATAGCATGATGGATGGGTTTTCATATGTTGCAATTGTCGTTGGACAGAACACTAATAATCCGACCCTCGTTGCTAACGGTAATCTTGAGGAGACTGATGCCATACTGGACAGCTACTTAACGACGGTGGCTGACCAAACAATGTTTAGTTATTTGCAAGCCTTATTGGGATCAGTAAAAACAAACCACTATTCCGTCCACTGTGGTTTCCATATGAAATGCATCGTTACTCATTATACAGTATGAAACTTTTATGAGTATTTCGTATTGAATTGTATGTACCTGTTCTTCATTTGCTACAGATAACACAGACATCATTCCCACGTACCACACTTATATTGACACACCGATAAACGATCCATAACATAATTGGCAACCGTGTCATCGATAATGTGTCAACGAGTAGAATGTAGGTCGTCAATGAAAGCAGCATGTCGATGTGAAAGCGGAGTTGTCTCAAGAACTGAATGAGAGGTCCATTCCTCGTTACAAAGAGAGGTACCAACATAAATGTAACTATTAAAACTATACTCTGTCGATGGACTGTGTACATGCTTTCCATGGTAGCTATAAACATTCCCTTCAAAACTTCTATGTCATTATGTAGTCATAATATGGTGGTCGTTTTGCACTGTGCCGTGCCTCCACCATCAGGTTGGTTGCGAGTGAAATAACAAAATGTTTCGAACAATAATAGGCCATGATATCCAGTCCAAGCTAGGACTACATCATAACCATAACATGTGGATCTAACTGCACCCATATCCTCAGACACAATAGCCTTAGAAAAACAGCATATTAACTTTGCTAAACACGAATAATTATTATACAGTTAAGGACAATGTTCTTCTATTGTTGCTTTGACAAAGTTACGTTCATCTTGTTAAAAATGATTGCTCTCACAACTGTCTGATATTGATGTAGCAATAATAACGCTAAGAGAATATTTTAAAATATTGGTTAATTTAAGTCAACGTTGACACATGAAGATACTGAAGTGACTAAAGTGTATGCGGAGCTCAAACGAGTCTTCTGTTTTTTGCACGCTAGAAAATCTTCTGAATTAATCCCCCTACCCTGGTCAAAATGGCAAGACGAAGCCCTTATGATGACTTCAATGAAACAATATATTAGAAAGCCAGTTTATGTATTGTGAAGTGGAAGATACTAATAGACCCTCGTACGCGGCTTACATCCCGAGCAGCAGACTCTTACTTACGTTTGCACACCTACAACATACGTCAACCTGACACTACACGTGTAGCGGAGGGGTAAATAATCGACGAATCGCTACATCAGCATCTGTATTAGATGGTAGAGGATATTAATGTTTCTGCTAGATGAGGATGGAATGAGATGGGCTTTCGTGGTTGTATGTGTAAGACATGGTGTTTGAGGACTCACGGTGTGAAACGGACAATTAATGGTTACAACTATCGTCAATCATGTTCTGCAGCAGAATTTGTCTCTCCAAATATATACATTTTACACGCTTCCGAAGCAACACCAAATAATTCACAGCATATGCGTCGTAACATTATCAACATTATCAGGAAATTATAAGTATATATTCTGCTGACTTGAACATAAACTGGCGTACATGGTATAATTTATCTATCATTGCAACAAGAGGGATATTGTTATGCGTCACACATATTGAGGCCAGAACATGTTACCGCTGGATTTTGAGAGGCTTAAATATGTATAACAGTCGTACCAGACCATCACTTGATAAGGCGTTGTGTATTATGTTAACGTGGAGTTGGTAACATCAAGGATATTTGTATGTTCAAGGTTTGATATTACGGAGATAAGATTTGGATAAATTACATTGTATGCCATTGTGTCATATTGTTTTGGATTTGCTAATACATCGAAAGACGTGCTTCTTCATATATAGCATCCCGGTCAGACGTTCAGATTGAAAGAATGAAACACCTTCATGGCACAGTAATAAGTAAGATGTCGAATGACAAACTGCCATGAGATTCAAAGCGGCTGCGATGAGAGGATGCAGACGTGTTCAAGACACTTCTGACTCGTAGCCGTTATGACCACGGAATGATGTATGTAAAAAAATATAAACTTGTGGGTTAGGATTATGTTATCCTGTCGAAGAAAATCTTTCTATGTCAAAGGCAAATTGTGTGCAAATGCGTTGCAATGTCATTTCTATATATATATATATTTATATATGTATGTATGTATGTATGTATGTATGTATGTATGTATGTATGTATGTATGTATGTATGTATGTATGTATGTATGTATGTATGTATGTATGTATATGTATGTATGTATGTATGTATGTATGTATATATGTATGTATGTATGTATGTATGTATGTATGTATGTATGTATGTATGTATGTATGTATGTATGTATGTATGTATGTATGTATGTATGTATGTATGTATGTATGTATGTATGTATGTATGTATGTATGTATGTATATATATAAAGCTCGAGTTATACGTGGCTGTTAGAACATTAGAAAAATTCTGAAATGTAGCCTTTTGTCACACGGCTGTTTTACAATTTACATTAGCCAAAACCTCGACGATAACCGAAGTCATCAACTTTTGGCATTGATACATAAGCCTGCATTTATGAGCCTGTGTTTCCATGTTCTGAACAAAAGTCACAAGCTTGGCCTTGTGTTCTTGTACACGTTTGGCTCTCATCTCTCAATGACGAGTTAGCTTTCAGAGCAAGGGTTGCTGACACAATGTGATAGTGCTGTATACCATAATACCAGTAATTCGCCATCACCGTGCTGCTGTTTGAATTACTATCCGCACAGCGAAATCCCTTCCTATATTTTTTCTGTACCTATATATCGGCCATCCATTGCCTCAACTAATGTTTGCCCTACGGAAGGCAGGGTTCTGTATGACAAACGGTTTTGGGCCACTTTTAGGGGTAACTTCAAATTATTTACCGAAGTGGACTCTTCGCTAACATTGGTTGACTGTACTCGCCATGCCATACAGGATCGTTAAACTATATTCATACCTCTTGCTGGTTCAGATCCAGGTCGATACATCACGTTTTCTTGAACTGTTCGAAAAACTTGTACCGTGTGGACCTACTGAATAGTTATGCAAAAGATATCGGAAAAGTTCTCCGACAATCATATCCTGCTTATGACAGTAATTTATTTAGTACGATCACACACGCTTTCTAGAGCCACTGCTTCTGCGTGTTATACATGGTCAGGTATGTTGGGTATCCGTCCTTCACCTTGGTAATTCAGAATATTTATATCACAATGTGTCCAGCATTCAGTGATTGCGTCTACGTCTAGTGAACTTGACTTCCTACATCGAATGTACAATGCACCGCGCGTTGGTACGAAGACCTTGTACTGTGCTATAGTAGTTAGATTTCTGAATTTACAACTGGTGCATCCTTAATCACGAATCTCAAGAAGTAGTCCAATAAATCAATTAGCACATTTAGCCTAACAATTTTAGTGTAAGCACATAAGCTCAGTCTAACTTTCTAAAACGTCCATTAATGTTATTTTGTATAAATACGATAGAACAGAGGCATGCAACAAAACACGTGTAAGCGCATATTAGTGGTTTGTGGTATAAGTGGTGTGTAGCATTTTGCCGGATTAAATCATGTGTCTACAGCTTATTTCGAGGTTTCTTACACTAACATGCAATACTGCAGCCAAGTTATTTCAGTGCACCGTTTGCCATAGACACATTTGTTAACATGCAAAACCTTAACTAATATAGCCTCTACCAATGACACGGTTTTGTAGTCTACATCATGCATTTTGTGCGGGAAAGGCCCAGATATCCGTTTACTGGTACAAAAACAGATGCTCCAACCGCTCGTGATTTCCCTCAGGTTGTTTCCTGATAACACGTTTGCCGACTAGGTTATGTTCGCTGTGATTAGCTTACCTTGCGCAACAAGCGCCCACATTGCTTCTTTGCATCCTTCTCATAATCAAAGCATTATTCTTACACCCTGAGGGCCATACAGTTTATCCGCTACCTTTCTCTCAGTCCATATACTTCATATCATCTCACAGGTTTCTGTTACATGATTCATTATTAGGGGCCCATCAAGTACACTGACTAAAATATAAGGAACGCATGAATGAGGGGACAGCAAGTGTTGGCTGAAGCTTTAGCTCATATAGGCTGTTAAGCTCATTTTATAATATTCTGCACTTGTAAACCAACTCACCTCGTTGTCTGGTAAGGTCTTTATTAATGAAATGTCCCGTTCCTTTAAGCCTAAATCTCGTCGACATGACGTCTGCCTTCTTGTGGTAATTCACGAACTTTTTTCCCAACGCGGTGGTGTCGATCTATGTCTCTGTCTATATCCATGTGGATCTCGAGCTTTTCTTTTATCAGATTGATGTGATTGATATCCAGATTTTCCTCCACTCCTGATATTCTGATTGCGTTTCTTCAATCATATTGCTCCCAATTGTATAATCGATTGGTAAGTCTGTCATTTGCTTCTTGCAGCTCTGTTATTTAGGCGTCTTTCACTTCCAGTTTTGATTCGAACAGAGCTCGAATTGAAGAGTCCTAGGCTTTACATAAAGCTACCAGTACGTCAATATTGATTGGCGTGGAGTGGGCAATTTTCTTAACGGCCTGATCAAATGTATCGCTGGTGTCCATACCCGTTTCTTCCCCGAGAAGTATCACTGGGCGTGCCTGTTCACTGTTTCGCTTAATCATTGCTTTCAATTGTCTTTTGTGAGTTATATCCAGTGATGAGCGTAAAGTTTCGTTTTTCCGTGCAATCTATGTATGCTTATAAATTTCTTCTCTTCATCTCAGGTAGATTCACTACTCCACTGGGATAAAGCGAAGTTTAGTAGTGCGTTTCTTTTGTTACAAGCTGCATAGAGATACCTAATTCAACGTTACCATTCCCATCGAAGTTTTCTCATCCAATGAACAATGGTGAGGTCTTTGAATTGTCCTTTATTGATATACATATATAATGCTTATAAAGATCTTTCTGGTTTTTGTTCTGTCAACAATTTTACACGTGTCACGCACGCTCTGTCTACCATGTAGAAATGACTGGCTAGTGATGTACATAGTATATTTGCTTTGGTGCCCATTTTGCATAATAGCATCGTTGCACTCACTATAATAATATACACCTGTTGTGGATGTCTATTCCATATGATAAAGCAATATATTTGACATATCTGACCATGAACATGCATGCCTAGCGTTACCCAAGATCGCCTATCGTGCAATAGATCACCCCACTCCCCTCGCTACGTACCATGCCTTTCTCAGGTAATAAAACCGCACAAATCACTCTGACGTAGTAGTCCATTGTATGTAGTACATAATGGTGGCGTAACTGGTAATCATAATTATATTTTGAATGCATACATTTTAGTAGGGCTAACATATATGCCGGCACCTACACTACACAGCTTCAGGGCGGACGGGTTTATTTTGTCCCTTTTAGTCTATATTAATGCAACGTCTTTGTGTTGATAGCGATAATTCAACCGATGGATGGGTAAGGGAAATACTGCTCAAGAACAAGCGTGATTATAAAAGAACATCAAGATGGTTTGTCCGGGATTTGGATAAGAGTTCACTAGCACGAATGGCCGCAGCGTCATCCAAAAATAGAAGCAGACTTGGGGTTTCAGATGAAGACAAGAACTAGACAAACTCTCGCAGAACCAACAGTCATGTACAATACGAGGTTATGCAAATAGTTTGGTAAGTAATGGCTACAGCTTTATCGAACAAAAGAACTGGGACATTTTGGCTGAGGTGACGCAAGGAACTAGACATTCTCGCAGTGAACAAATAGACCATGTGAGCGGTAATCTAATGTGGGCAAATTATTTTGTATTTAGTACGACGAGTTGCATGATTCTGTTTCATATGATGTTGATGAGCTGGATCAATGCTCATGAGAACGAAGCAAACACGTAACATAATATCATACCATATGGCTTGCAAATATCGCTCCATACGTTGAAATGTAGGATCAGCTATATTGGGCAACCTATTTGTTCTGTGTTTATTATTTAATATTTCTCTTGAGACCTAACCTGAAGTTTTGCATGTCTAGAGACCAAAACAAAATATATCAAATTTGTTTTTCTCCTGCATCGTGCGAGCATGTCTAGGGCAAGCCTGCTGTATATATTACGATTGATATTTACTGCAATTATAGGGTTGTGTTTTCTGTGTTAATGTGTTTAGTGCAAGGATTATTTTATTGGATTATGCAAGTTTGTCACTAACCTGTCTACCAACCACAGACAAAGACACCTCCATCTTTAGTAACGCTGACCATGAGTCGTCAAGCCATGCTTGCAAAATTCCATTGTAATTGAGGCATTTCTGGACTGTACGATTTCTTTATGTGCCAGGAATCAAACAATCTTCAAGCAGGCAATTTCTAGACCTGTACCAATGATTGTATTCATAAGAGCAGTGTTGTGACAAGATGCAACGGGTACAGGAATTGCATTGAATAGGCCATAGTCCGATTATGCTGAAGGTTATGCACTGCACTTAGCGTCCACAAACAGTTCGGGTTGCAAAAGTGGAGTAATAAGAGCCCCGAAAATTTAGTTAATCCATTTACGCTGAAACATCAGCCTATGAGCAGCTTCAGTTTTCTCTAGCAAGAACAAATCTAGGCCAGGATATCCAGACCAACAAATAACTGCATTATCCATAAAACTTTCATCAATGTTATGTAGTATCGACCGGGCAGTAGAGAGTCTCCACGCTGTTTGCAATTGTCGCATAGCTTATATTCGACTGATGGCTGCAACGATAAAACGGTAATATTTACATGAACAATGACACACAATACTGCTACCAGATACAATATTCCTCCGCACCATTCCCCATGACCATTAATAATTGTTAATGTGGCTTAAAGTTTACCTCCATACAATGATGATAGTTAATAATAACTTCCGATAAGCTTAGGGAACAGCTTCAGCAAAATTCAAATATGTTGTCCTTTGGCCGTTCTGGGTGAATGATGATCTTGTCGATTAGGTATACCTGCATGGACCGAGAGCTGCTGTCTTTAGCCTTAATACATACAGAGGGCAGTGATCCTTGGCAATCTGGAATACTACTATGTGCTGATCGAACGCATCATGCCCGGGAAACTTTTGTAGGTTGATGCGATGATGTGGCTTGGAAGGCACGTTATTCATAGCAAAAGCGTCCGCAACGACCATATACTAAAGTACAGTATGTGAGTTAAGCGTTGGTTGTGCAGCCCAGTCTGTACAAAAGGTGATGCTAAGTTGGCACTGGCACTTGTAGCTGTAAACGGTAATCACAAATATTACCATTATTACTATTTACATGAGTAAAAGCAGGGAGCTTTGAACCGTTAATATAGCCTTACGTCATGGAGTAACTTATATGTTGCCTATTGCTCAATAACACCTGGTTGAAGTTACACATCAGGGCATGTAATGACTAGGACTAATTGTCAATACACTATGTAGACTCCGTCGTGAGCGATGCTGTGACGCTGTAACATGCTGTGAAAAAATACCCAGGCTATTGTGACTTGAAATGCAACCAAAAGATGAAGTGCTTAAGTCCAGATGTAGCACGCAATGAGTTAAGCGATAATGTACATTCGGAAATATTGAACGTCGCTGTTTGTTGAGCATACCATCTAGCGATTTGTTGTAATGCGCAACTACATAATGGAGGATCATTGCGGTTGATTCACACATAATTCTGCAGTAATTTACAAACACCAGGCACGTCGTTAAATTGGAGACAACAAATGACCTTTGCAGGGCAACTTAAATATTAACCTATTGTTAGTTATTAATCTCATACACTTGTTCCGTCACAGTCATGATTGGGATTCGGTGCCCATGAAATGCTGCCTAACGAATGTTAAACGTGATGTATTATTCTTTTACATCAATACAATTAGATAAAACGTAGGGCTCTGCCATCCAATTACTGCGAACGAGAGGGCTCAAATGTTCGCTGCGTCATGCCTATTGATTTCTTGACGTAAATTATTATACATGTTATGCGAACATTAATCAGCAGATACTGATAATATCTCATTTGCACGCAGCTGACGCTACGAGTAATGAAATACTTTGCCTTTTTATTCGCTGAACCGCCATTTTGATTGTTTCCACAAAGCACATTCGTAATATAATGAATGAATTGTTTTAAGCACGAGCGAGATTGTTTCTTGTCCAATGATAACAATGGGCTAATGAACACTGCCGTTTTAACTCTAAAGGCGTGACAAACGATTCTTTTCTAGTACTCGCGCGTGCTTCCAAGTAAATGAGAAACACTTCCTCATTTATTTAGAAATGGTTTCGTGAAAAAAATAGTAATTCCTCTGGTTATTCTAGACGTAATTCGTACCTAGACATCGTAGCTTTAGCAATATGCCAATCTTATTTGTGTCCAGGTCCCTGTCGTTTAAAGCGCAAAGTTGATTCTAGTAAATAGAGCATTTAGCCTTTTATCGACCACAAGGCAGTCTCTATTCACTCGTTTCGTATGAACGATGACATAACTTCTAGGTGAATATACATGTTAATTAGGAAATAAAATTCAATTGAAAATTGTTTTGTCCAGTGCATTACCACCATAGAGACAAAAGGACCAGTTATAACTCGACTGAACTTGGGTTTTAATCTTTAAATGCAATCAAATTATTAGGTAACAACTGAGTATTATTGGATGATAAATCTGCATTTGCAAACAAGGCGAGACATCGATTTGCACTATATTACCCCCGACACCTGACGATTGCCTATGCTTTGTTGGAGAATTTGCACATTGTTATTAATTATTTGTGATTAGCTCTCATATGACCGAGACGCAGAGCTGGAAATGTTTCTTAGCGTGTAGGCTGTTTTCGAAGAGTCAATCATTACCCTGTCACATGAAACACTGCTGCAGCGTATTAAGTGCAACTTACTATAACTTTAACTGCCCCAAGCAGCATATGACCATATATATATATATTCGTATTGTTAGTTGAATTCACGTCAACAATATATATTGAATGGATAACGGTTCGTTAGTCTGTTCGATCAAATTATCTTGGCGAATAAGCTAGCTGCTCGCTGTTTGGCGGAAGAGCGGGGATCATATTTCACAATCAACCATTAAATGATAATATCATTAACTGTGAGCTTTATGGAGGTTAATAAATTAAAACAAGAGTTGTATATTAAATGTTAATAGCATATAAACACAGCATAACTGGTGCATACTCTAAAGCATACACAAATACAAGTCACACCACAGGCGCTAAAGAGCACATTACTTCAGTCAATATTACCCCCATTCAGGGTTGACCGCACAAATATGAGGATACTCGGCCATAACTAGTTTTGCAATATTTACTTTGTCTTATGAATGTACAAGCGATTTCAAATATATGGCTGGGTTGTGAGAACGACAAGCTACAACGTAGTTTGCAATGGACATTGTTTTGAGTAATCTACCCCTTTGTACTGTCAACATCATTCATTTGTTCGTACTGATGGTAGTATGCTGTGTCATTTGAACGCCAATCAGCGTCAATATAGACTGAATTATATCAGTTCGTATGAATGTTGGGTTGGGAAATTGCTTTACGACATCAAACACTATGCTTTTTCTGAAATGGTCACTGGCCAATTAACGGACAGTATGGTTGTCATCACTGACTTATAGACTATGCCATCATCAGCAGAAACATACAAAAAGTTTACTGGGATCCATTCTATGAAAAAGCTGGTGGGCCCGCTGGATGCTCCTGGCAGTTATAATTGGAAAAGTTGAAATCACCGAAAATAACGCTTTGGTTTTCTGCAACAAATGACAGCAATTCACGTTACATAACATATGAGGTTCTGATAACTGGTAAGGCCCCGAAAAATGTATATAGTTTAACTGGGTTTTCCTCCTCCTCCTCTACCTTCCTCCTTGTTACCATGTATGTGTAGCTTGAAGTGTAGATAATACACAAGTATGATTTCATCATATGCAACATTCTTATACGTCCAACTTTCAATAGCAGTGAGAACGTCGGCTGACCTAGATCAAGGCGCTGCCTCTTATTCCAACATCTTATTTACAACATTTGTAATATGCGAGTCTCGGTTCAAAGGGTAGGGCGTGATGAAATACTGTTGATGTCATAGTCGTGCCCCAACAAATTAACTTTTCATACATCATGGATGTAAGGCATAGAATTTGTGGTTAGCATTCCGTGCAAATCAATGCCTCAAATGGGGGAGGCATGTAACTTGGAAGAGCTGACTGATGGCTTTCCACGCAAAATCGACAAGAGCGGGAATGCATTTTGAATTCAGCTTTACTTCCACAGAGAGAGGTTCGTAGAAAAGGAAACTATGGGTTCATCTACTTCGAAATAGAATGACGGTGTCCCAATTCAATCTATGTATAATGCGGCTGTTTGCCCTGATTGCTAAACCAAACTAACCTTTCTGTCCATTAAGCCCATGTGTCATGTCACTGGTGATAACAACGGTGATACTCAAAATACAGCCTTCCTTACTTTATGATTCATTTATGCCTACTATAGCTTTGATGTACGCAGTTTGGTTTTATGCCATTAGTCACAATATGATGCTGATTGGAGGTCATATTAAACGGATGATTAGACTGAGGGTTTGCGTTCACCAAGTATCTACTAATACCGCAACACAGCGTCACGTATCTCGTCGGTCCATTAATATAGTCGCGATATTACTGATGCCACGATTTACTTGGTACATCGCCTCTATCGTAAACACTGGCTCATTTTCTAATCTATTATATTTTCATATTGGTACTTTGTGAGGGTCCTGATTATTTTTCTTGTTTCCTAGAGGTACCACTTATTTATCACTCAAACACGTGGTACAAATCAGGGTGAATGCAACTGAACAGATCGATCGGCGGGAACAAGACAGTAACATTTGCAGCAATAATACCTCTTGCTTTATTATCAGCCACAGGCCACCGGTCTTAGCGTAGTGATGAATTTATACACAGTAGGCAGCCTTCGCAATTGCTTTACTCTAATACGTGCTTAATGTAGATGACATTACCACAGACCATAGAAATAATCCATTTGTGGTAGCCTTTATATACAGAACGACATTGTGTAATGCATACGTCAGTGCTTCACACGCTTTATTTGTAATACTTTCTGCCAAGCAGATTAAACCCTTGTGTGCGATCCTCAAGAGACTAATTCGTAACACAACACCATCATATATGGCCTCAGTATCTACTGACACACTGAAAAAGACGATACTCACACACAATTGTAGGGTTTAAGAACATAATGAGCTTCGTCTAAAGAACAAAACATACGGATATATTTAGAAATACAATATCCATTTGACTGTGTTATATGGGTGTATGCCTCAATCTTCTGTATCAAATATTCCCATCACCAAACATTTAGTCATAAGAATAAATTATTTGACCTTAATTATTCCATATTAACGCTCTCAGTAGACTAGCCTAGTAGCCTGGCTATGCTTATTTTATGCCCGAGACCTGCCCGTGTATAACGCAGTATAATGTTATTCCACATCAGTTTTGGTTATACATTGCAAATTAACGCCTTTCTGGTGGCACAGGAAAAGAAGTACAACTATCCTTTTATATCGATGAAAAAAATTCACTTCGCTTTCTAGTTATTATCACAAAATACGCCGCATACATTTTTTTGAGGGGTTGGGGTGAAACTATTTGTTTATTTTGGAAGGACGTCTAAAAAAATCTGCTACTGTTGCTTTGCACGACGATATGGCAATTTTCGCTATATATGTTCAGCGAAGACATAAATATGTTACTCAGTAAACAATGCTCCAATTAACATACAGACCTACAATACTTCTGCCGAGGCCCTTGAACAGCCTCACGTATCGCCAGGTCACGTTCCCGTGGTTCCTTCTTTGTGCTAACAAGCCAGAATAAGTATTCGAGCCGCTAAAGCTGTATGCATTGACGTTTGAATAAGCATCCCCCATTCCCTCTGTAACTATGAATAATGGATGGATGCACTTGAATAGTATACATACGGTGAAGGATATGCACTTACTGTGATTCATCACTTAGGACATTTCAGGGAGGCATTCGTATCACGGCTAAAACACATATCGGTCTAGGTGTAACGCCTGAATGTATGTCACTTATTATTTATATGATAACATTTTTGGCAATCCATGGTCCCAACAATATCAAACAAAAGCTTGAAAATTGGACTATTATATATATAGACTACTCGATTTGGCTAAAAGGTTTAAAATAATAATTATTTTAAATGAAAAGGTTATGAGTGAAACGTCCTATATCTAATATGTCGGACTACATCAGTGCGGATTGATAATGCCACTCCACCCACTACACCCTAAGGATTGTTTAATAGGATATCAGTCTTG
The DNA here is from genome assembly GCA_034190875.2 of Urechis unicinctus. Taxonomy (NCBI): domain Eukaryota; kingdom Metazoa; phylum Annelida; class Polychaeta; order Xenopneusta; family Urechidae; genus Urechis; species Urechis unicinctus. Next base: position 25,060 of record JAXDRA010000936.1, read on the forward strand.
ATAGGTGCAATTAGCACTTATTATTGAGCGTCCTCACTCTAGAGTAAAACGTAGTATCATCTGCCAATTGCTTCAACCTTACAACAACAGTACGATATAACTTGTGTAGATTATGAAAAAGACGCTGCCCCGGGGCGTCCTTTTGAGGACACCAATAAATAATCCAATACAATCTACCAATGCTTTACCATTGACGCTGTTTGCTGCTAACCACTGGTGGGGAACTTTGATCAACAATTACACATACTCGTGTCTGACTATTAAGCAACCATAGATATATGTGTTCATCAGTCAAGCACACATATGTCTATCTGACCATCATACAAGTATATATGCGTCTTACATAATGGCATGAAAATACATATGTGAAGCAATCGTGTCCGCATTTTAACATGCATGTAATACGAATAATACATATGTGGTCGCCTTTTTCCACCGACTGCACACTTGGAAATAAATGCAGGAGTGCATCAGACGCTTTATTCCTTATGCGCTCTGTTCATCAGTAGGTGTGCAAATACGTGATAGAATAAGACAAACTCTGGACGCATTATCAACTGACGCACTGGCGCGGAGGAGGGGGTCCAAACCGACTGAGATTAAATCATTTATCTATATTTGTGTTGACGGTTTTATGTAGGTCTATGAGTATTTCACTGTCATAATTATTACCTCCGTCCTCCATGTTACCAGTCACCCAACCTCATCCTTTTCACCTTAATTGCAAATGTCGCTACACTTGTATCTGTGTATCTGTGTACAGTATTTCAACGAGTCGCTTGATTTAATATTATATATTTGTAAACCATTTTTTTTTCTATTAAAGTCAGGTCGCGTTAAACTGAAATCATAATAATCTTAATTGTAAACGAGATGGCCTGACTTAATGCTTTCAGCAGGGCGGGTCAACTTGACTTTATTCCATAGAAACGCCGTCAATAATGTATAATAAAGCACATGCAATTACATTAGCATTACCTGATAAATGCACTTTTTGTTGACGTCATACCATATTTTGAAATTACCAAGTCCATGTCCCCCAATAAGGAGTACATTTCATTCATAATTTGAGGCTTGACATTTACCAAATATCAATTATAGCTGCTTAATGTAATGTAAACTAAGCATTTGAGAGTTCCTAGTTTACCTTTGCAACTAGCACAAGTATTAATAAAGTATATTCGCATTCAAATATGATATTATAATTGTAATTGACGAGATGCATTGAACCTGCTGTTGATAAGGCAAAGTTTGCGCCCAAATGTCGACATATATGTAGCGCAGCTTGTTGCTGTATCCATACATGTATCAAAACAACGGTTTATCTTGTGACGCTGAAAAAATAGTTGCTTGGATGATGACATAATACGATTCAAAACTGGGTTAGCAGTCGCTTTTATGATCGAATGCCCTATAAGACTATGTTGAATGAGGATGATTGTGGTGGCTGGGCACTGCCGATTTTGTGCCGGTATACGGTTTTATGAAACTGCTCAAGCTCCGAAAAGAAAATAATTGCTGAACAAGTATCACTGTTTTGGCATTGGCAAATGTAGCACACAACGATGTTGACAGAACCAGGGTTATGGGCGTTGATTTATTTCACAGCAAATATAATCCACAATAAAGAGTGCTGCTGTCAAATAGATAATTTCCGACGATTTCGTGCCAGAGGAAATTTCACTCGTGAGCATATATGATAACAAAAGTATGGAGTTCAGCCAGCATTCACATCCAGATAGTATCCATCATTCAACACTTGCAATGTCACATAAACATAGTCTCGCTGATTACAAAATCCTTACCCGTGCCTATCAATATTGATTGCGCTATGCTCCTTCTTCTTGTACATTAGGTGTTAGTGACTGTAGAGTCGCACAACATACAAGCAAACTGATCACACCACCATGAGCGTCATTACCTGTCCGAGATTTAGCTATGGTGACACATCTGCCGAAGAGGCAAAAGGCGTAAGACAGGACATTGGCTAGGGAGCGGCTCTGAGTTCAGAAATTGAGTTAAACGGGGCGTTAGACGTTGTTGGTAAGTGGGATAAGGGTCATCACTTATGTATGCAGTCATAAGACAGACTGCAATAAATAATGTTAGGTCGTACATTAACCAAGATAATCCTCATAATCTATCAAATTCTACCATTGAGTCGAATCCCAGCCCCTTCCCCATTACTGGTGAATGTTAATATAGTTGATATTTGCCTTCCGCCCGTTTGTTAGGGTGGCTGTGAATTCATAAATTGCTATTTTGATGTTGGCAATGAGTGTGCATGCAGTCTTTCAAATGCGATCTAGCGTTGAACTCAATCATCTTCCTTCGGTTGCTGCGAGCAACGTTTTCTCCACAGATGTATCGTTCTAAAATGGTTTTGTTGTCAATAGAACAAATCGTATTAAGCTTTATTACCTTGATTTACTAACCGATCCACGTATCTAGTCCAGCTGTTACAGTGATGTACTACAAATACTACAGTCGATAATAACAGGTGATATTTACAATGCACTTCGAAATGCCATTTATCATTATAATGTCAACCGGAATTTTACTTGTAATTTATACAAATACTGAACGAAAGCTTCATTAATTTTCCTATTTTAATGAATCACTTCTGCCCCTCATATCCAGGCATTTTAATGCATCTTGATTAACTCAGTCGCGCAAATACGACCACAAATGCATCACGTGGTGAACATGAAACACTTCTGGGGCGCCCCAGTTGACAGTGTTCCACGTCTCCTCCTTTAATATGGCGGCTATTTATAGATGTTCTGTCATGGCGCCGTTAATCTCTCTTGGTCACAGATGAAGTCTACTTAAGGCGTACGTATGACACAGTGGCTCTGTGTGCCGGAAAATCTCGTTGAAGATACATAACCTGTCGTTCGACATGCACATTACCATTATGTTATGTTTATAACCCAATGCCTAATGTCATTGCCGAGTGATTTACCCGTAATTTCGCAATTAAGTACAAAATCATCACAGGAATCTCTCAGTAATTTAGTTAATCTCTTTACGTGTCATACAGAGCGACACATTATTCTAAAAACAATGAAAGTGCATTATCAAAATGCTCTTTGTCACGCATGCGAATGAATGTTCTGCTGTTCTGTGCTTTCATTTGTGTCCCGACTGACTGCTTTTCGTACAATCACTTTCAAT
>JAXDRA010000937.1:0-27882 GCA_034190875.2 Urechis unicinctus
TGTGGTGAACTCAACATATAGCGGACGATGATGTCATTGTAGCGAACTCTATATACAACTGACTGAAATGTCAATAGTGTGTAGTGAACTCTATATACAGCGGAAGATGATGTCAGTGTAGTGAACATTTTATACAGCGCACGATGATGTCAGTGTAGCGAACTCTATATACAGCTGACAATGAGATATCAATGATACAGCGAACTCTATATACAGGACGATGATGTCAGTGTAGCGAAATCTATCAACAGCTGACGATGATGTCTAGTGTATCGAACTTTATATACAGCTGACTGAAGATGATGTCAATGAAGTGAACTCTATATACAGCGCACGATGATGTCAGTGTAGCGAACTCTATATACAGCGGACGATGATGTCAATGTAGTGAACTCTATATACAGCTGACTGATGATGTCTGTGTAGTGAACTCTATATACAGCGCACGATGATGTCAGTGTAGTGAACTCTATATACAGCGGACGATGATGTCAGTGTAGCGAACTCTATATACAGCTGACTGAAATGTCAAGTGTAGTGAACTCTATATACAGCGGACGATGATGTCAGTGTAGTGTATACAGCTGACTAACGAATTTTATGTCAGTGTATCGAACTCTATATACAGCGATGATGATGTCAGTGTAGCGAACTCTTATACAACAGCTGACGATGAGATGTCAACGTAGCGAACTCTATATACAGCGGACGATGATGTCAGTGTAGTGAAATCTATAAACAGCGGACGATGATGTCAGTGTAGCGAACTCTATATACAGCGGACGAGATGTCAGTGTAGTGAATCTATATATATATACAGGAACTCTACATTATACAGCACGATGATGTCGCGTAGCGAACTCTATATACAGCGACGATGATGTGTCAATGTAGCGAATTCTATATACAGCTGACGATGAGATGTCAAATGTAGTGAACTCTATATTACAGCGGACGATGATGTCAGTGTAGCGAACTCGAACTTGATATACAGTAGTGACGATGATGTCAGTGTAGCGAACTCTATATACAGCGGATGAGATGATGTGTGTAGTAACTTATATACTCGCACGATATACAGCTAGACTTAGATATGACTGAGATGTCAATGTAGTGAACTCTATATATATACGGACGATGATGTATAGATGTCAGTGCACGATGATGTCAATGTAGCGAACTCTACAGCGGACGATGATGTCAACGTAGTGAACTCTATATACAGCTGACTGAGATGCTGCGTAGTGAACTCTATATACAGCACACGATGATGTCAGTGTGGTGAACATTTTGTACAGCGCACGATGATGTCAGTGTAGCGAACTCTATATACAACTGACTGAAATGTCAATGTAGTGAACTCTATATACAGCGGACGATGATGTCAGTGTAGTGAACTCTATATACAGCGCACGATGATGTCATGTAGCGAACTCTATATACAGCTGACTGATGATGTCAATGTAGTGAACTCTATATACAGCGGACGATGATGTCAGTGTAGCGAAACTCTATATACAGCTGACTGATGATGTCAGTGTAGCGAACTCTATATACAGCGGACGATGATGTCAATGTGTAGCGAACTCTATATACAGCGGACGATGATGTCAGTGTAGCGAACTCTATATACAGCTGACTGATGATGTCAATGTAGTGAACTCTATATACAGCGGACGATGATGTCAGTGTAGCGAACTCTATATACAGCTGACTGAGATGATGTCAATGTAGTGAACTCTATATACAGCTGACTGATGATGTCAGTGTAGTGAACTCTATATACAGCGCACGATGATGTCAGTGTAGCGAACTCTATATACAGCGGACGATGATGTCAGTGTAGTGAACTCTATATACAGCTGACTGAGATGTCTGCGTAGTGAACTCTATATACAGCACGATGATGTCAGTGTGGTGAACTCTACATACAGCAGACGATGATGTCAGTGTAGCGAACTCTATATACAGCTGACTGAAATATCAACGTAGGGTACTCTATATACAGCGGACGATGATGTCAGTGTAGGGTACTCGATCAACAGCGAACGATGATGTTAGTGTATCGAACTCGGCTGACTGAGATTTCAATATAGTATTCTCTATATACAGCGCACGATGATGTCGGCGTAGCGAACTTCATATACAGCTGACTGAGATGTCAATGTAGCGAATTCTATATTCAGCGGAAGATGATGTCAGTGTAGTGTAGTGAACATTATAAAAAGTGCACGATGATGTCAGTGTAGCGAACTCTATGTACAGCGGACGATGATGTCAACGTAGTGTACTCTATATACAGCTGACTGAGATGCTGCGTAGTGAACTCTATATACAGCGCATTATGATGTCAGTGTGGTGAACTCAACATATAGCGGACGATGATGTCATTGTAGCGAACTCTATATACAACTGACTGAAATGTCAATGTAGTGAACTCTATATACAGCGGACGATGATGTCAGTGTAGTGAACATTTTATACAGCGCACGATGATGTCAGTGTAGCGAACTCTATATATACAGCTGACTGAGATGTCAATGTAGTGAACTCTATATACAGCGGACGATGATGTCAGTGTAGTGAACTCTATATACAGCGGACGATGATGTCAGTGTAGTGAACTCTATATACAGCGCACGATGATGTCGGCGTAGCGAACTTTATATACGGGCTGACTGATGATGTCAGTGTAGTGATCTCTATATACACAGCGGACGATGATGTCAGCGTAGCGAACTCTCATATACAGCTGACTGAGATGTCAATGTAGCGAATTCTATATTCAGCGGACGATGATGTCAGTGTAGCGAACTCTATATACAGCGGACGATGATGTTAGTGTATCGAACTTTATATACAGCTGACTGAGATGTCAATGAAGTGAACTCTATATACAGCGGACGATGATGTCAGTGTAGCGAACTCTATGTACAGCGGACGATGATGTCAACGTAGTGTACTCTATATACAGCTGACTGAGATGCTGCGTAGTGAACTCTATATACAGCGCATTATGATGTCAGTGTGGTGAACTCTACATATAGCGGACGATGATGTCAGTGTAGCGAACTCTATATACAACTGACTGAAATGTCAATGTAGTGAACTCTATATACAGCGGACGATGATGTCAGTGTAGTGAACTCTATATACAGCGGACGATGATGTCAATGTAGTGAACTCTATATACAGCTGACTGACGATGATGTCAGTGTAGCGAACTCTATATACAGCGGACGATGATGTCAGTGTAGTGAACTCTATATACAGCGACGATGATGTCAGTGTAGCGAACTCTATATACAGCTGACTGATGATGTCAGTGTAGCGACTCTATATACAGCGGACGATGATGTCTGCGTAGCGAACTCTATATACAGCTGACTGATGATGTCAATGTAGCGAACTCTATATACAGCGCGGAAGATGATGTCAGTGTAGCGAACTCTATAAACAGCGGACACATGATGTCAGTGTAGCGAACTCTATATACAGCTGACTGAGATGTCAGTGTAGTGAACTCTATATACAGCGGACGATGATGTCAGTGTAGCGAACTCTATATGTAACTGACGATGATGTCAATGTAGTGAACTCTATATACAGCTGACGATGATGTCAATGTAGTGAACTCTATATACAGCGCACGATGATGTCAGTGTAGCGAACTCTATATACAGCTGAATAGATGTCAGTGAAAAGTAGAACTCTATATACAGCGGACGAATGTCAGTGTGTAGCGAAATCTACATACAACTGACTGATGACGTCAGCGTAGCGAAAATCTATATACAGCTGACTATGATATCTGCGTAGCGCACTTTTTACACAGTTGACTATGATGGCATTGTACCAAATTCTTCATACTGCAGACTTTTATGTCAGTGTTAGTGAGCTCTCTATACACATATGATTATGATGTCTGTGTAGCGCACTCTATATACTGCGAACGATGATGTCAGTGTAGCGAACTCTATATACAGCTGACTGAGATTCAATGTAGTGAACTCTATATACAGCGACACGATGATGTCAGTGTAGCGAACTCTATATATACAGCTGACTGAGATGTCAATGTAGTGAACTATATACAGCGGACGATGATGTCAGTGTAGTGAACTCTATATACAGCTGACGATGATGTCAGTGTAGCGAACTCTATATACAGCGGACGATGATGTCAATGTAGTGTACTCTATATACAGCTGACTGAGATGTCAATGTAGTGAAACTCTATATACAGCACACGATGATGTCAGTGTAGTGAACTCTTTATATACAGCGCACGATGATGTCAGTGTAGCGAACTCTATATACAGCTGACTGAAATATCAACGTAGGGTACTCTATATACAGCGGACGATGATGTCAGTGTAGGGTACTCGATCAACAGCGAACGATGATGTTAGTGTATCGAACTCGGCTGACTGAGATTTCAATATAGTATTCTCTATATACAGCGCACGATGATGTCGGCGTAGCGAACTTCATATACAGCTGACTGAGAGATGTCAATGTAGCGAATTCTATATTCAGCGGAAGATGATGTCAGTGTAGTGTAGTGAACATTATAAAAAGTGCACGACGATGATGTCAGTGTAGCGAACTCTATGTACAGCGGACGATGATGTCAACGTAGTGTACTCTATATATACAGCTGACTGAGATGCTGCGTAGTGAACTCTATATACAGCGCATTATGATGATGTCAGTGTGGTGAACTCAACATATAGCGGACGATGATGTCATTGTAGCGAACTCTATATACAACTGACTGAAATGTCAATGTAGTGAACTCTATATACAGCGGACGATGATGTCAGTGTAGTGAACATTTTATACAGCGCACGATGATGTCAGTGTAGCGAACTCTATATACAGCTGACTGAGATGTCAATGTAGTGAACTCTATATACAGCGGACGATGATGTCAGTGTAGTGAACATTTTATACAGCGCACGATGATGTCAGTGTAGCGAACTCTATATACAACTGACTGAGATGTCAATGTAGTGAACTCATATACAGCGGACGATGATGTCAGTGTAGTGAACTCTATATACAGCGACGATGATGTCATGTAGTGAACTCTATATACAGCGACACGATGATGTCATATATAGTGTAGTGAACTTATATATACACGGCTGACGATGAGATGTCAGTGTAGTGAACTCTATATACAGCGGACGATGATGTCAGCGTAGCGAACTCTATATACAGCTGACTGAGATGTCAATGTAGCGAACTCTCTATACAGCGGACTGATGATGTCAGTGTAGCGAACTCTATATACAGCGGACGATGATGTCAGTGTAGCGAACTCTATATACAGCTGACTGATGATGTCAATGTAGTGAACTCTATATACAGCGGACGATGATGTCAGTGTAGCGACTCTATATACAGCTGACTGATGATGTCAATGTAGTGAACTCTATATACAGCACTGACGATGATGTCTGTGTAGTGAACATTTATATACAGCGCACGATGATGTCAGTGTGTAGCGAACTCTATATACAGCGGACGATGATGTCAATGTAGTGAACTCTATATACAGCTGACTGAGATGTCAATGTAGTGAACTCTATATATACAGATGACATGATGATGTCAGTGTAGTGAACTCTATATACAGCATAGACGATGATGTCAGTGTAGCGAACTCTATATACAGCTGACTGAAATATCAACGTAGGGTACTCTATATACAGCGGACGATGATGTCAGTGTAGGGTACTCGATCAACAGCGAACGATGATGTTAGTGTATCGAACTCGGCTGACTGAGATTCAATATAGTATTCTCTATATACAGCGCACGATGATGTCGGCGTAGCGAACTTCATATACAGCTGACTGAGATGTCAATGTAGCGAATTCTATATTCAGCGGAAGATGATGTCAGTGTAGTGTAGTGAACATTATAAAAAGTGCACGATGATGTCAGTGTAGCGAACTCTATGTACAGCGGACGATGATGTCAACGTAGTGTACTCTATATACAGCTGACTGAGATGCTGCGTAGTGAACTCTATATACAGCGCATTATGATGTCAGTGTGGTGAACTCAACATATAGCGGACGATGATGTCATTGTAGCGAACTCTATATACAACTGACTGAAATGTCAATGTAGTGAACTCTATATACAGCGGACGATGATGTCAGTGTAGTGAACATTTTATACAGCGCACGATGATGTCAGTGTAGCGAACTCTATATACAGCTGACTGAGATGTCAATGTAGTGAACTCTATATACAGCTGACTGAGATGTCAGTGTAGTGAACTCTATATACAGCGCACGATGATGATGTCAGTGTAGATGAACTCTATATACTCTATATACGACGATGATGTCGGCGTAGCGAACTTCATATACGGCTGACTGAGATGTCAGTGTAGTGATCTCTATATACAGCGGACGATGATGTCGGCGTAGCGAACTTCATATACAGCTGACTGAGATGTCAATGTTGTGAACTCTGTAGTGAAATCTATATTCAGCGGAAGATGATGTCTGTGTAGCGAAATCTATAAACAGCGGACGATGATGTCAGTGTATCGAACTCTATATACAGCTGACTGAGATGTCATGATGTACAGTGAACTCTATATACAGCGGACGATGATGTCAGTGTAGCGAACTCTATATACAGCTGACGATGAGATGTCAATGTAGTGAACTCTATATACAGCTGACGATGAGATGTCAGTGTAGTGAACTCTATATACAGCGCACGATGATGTCAGTGTAGCGAACTCTCTATATATCAGCTGAATGAGATGTCAGTGTGATGAGTAGTTCTTATATACAGCGACGATGATGTCAGTGTAGCGAAACTCTACATACAACTGACTATGATGTCAGTCGTAGTAGTGAACTCTATATACAGCTGACGATGATGTCTGCGTAGCGAACTTTCATATACAGTTGACTATGATGGTCAGTGTACCAAACTCTTATATACTGCAGACTTTTATGTCAGTGTTGAGAACTCTCTATACACATATGATTATGATGTCAGTGTAGTGTAGCACTCTATATACAGCGAACGATGATGTCAGTGTAGCGAACTCTATATACAGCTGACTGAGATGTCAATGTAGTGAACTCTATATACAGCGCACGATGATGTCAGCGTAGCGAACTCTCATATACAGCTGACTGATGATGTCTGCGTAACTCTATATACAGCTGACGATGATGTCAGTGTGTAGTGAACACTATATACAGCGCACGATGATGTCAGTGTAGCGAACTCTATATACAGCGGACGATGATGTCATGTAGCGAACTCTATATACAGCTGACTGAGATGTCAATGTAGTGAACTCTATATACAGCGGACGATGATGTCAGTGTAGTGAACTCTTATACAGCGCACGATGATGTCAGTGTAGCGAACTCTATATACAGCTGACTGATATCAACGTAGGGTACTCTATATACAGCGGACGATGATGTCAGTGTAGGGTACTCGATACACAGCGAACGATGATGATGTAGTGAATCGAACTCGGCTGACTGAGATTTCAATATAGTATTCTCTATATACAGCGCACGATGATGTCGGCGTAGCGAACTTCATATACAGCTGACTGAGATGTCAATGTAGCGAATTCTATATTCAGCGGAAGATGATGTCAGTGTAGTGTAGTGAACATTATAAAAAGTGCACGATGATGTCAGTGTAGCGAACTCTATATACAGCGGACGATGATGTCAACGTAGTGTACTCTATATACAGCTGACTGAGATGCTGCGTAGCGTAGTGAACTCTATATACAGCGCATTATGATGTCAGTGTAGTGAACTCAACATATAGCGGACGATGATGTCATTGTAGCGAACTCTATATACAGCGGAAGATGATGTCAGTGTAGTGAACTCTATATACAGCGGACGATGATGTCAGTGTAGTGAACAATATATACAGCGCACGATGATGTCAGTGTAGCGAACTCTATATACAGCTGACGATGATGTCAATGTAGTGAAACTCTATATACAGCGGACGATGATGTCAGTGTAGTGAACTCTATATACAGCGCACGATGATGTCAGTGTAGCGAACTCTATATACAGCTGACTGAGATGTCATGTAGTGAACTCTATATACAGCGGACGATGATGTCAGTGTAGTGAACTCTATATACAGCGGACGATGATGTCAATGTAGTGAACTCTAGATATATACAGCGGACGATGATGTCGGCGTAGCGAACTCTATATACAGCTGACTGAGATGTCAGTGTAGTGACTCTATATACAGCGGACGATGATGTCAGCGTAGCGAACTCATATACAGCTGACTGATGATGTCAATGTAGCGAACTCTATATACAGCGGACGATGATGTCAGTGTAGTGAAATCTATAAAACAGCGGACGATGATGTCTGTGTGTATCGAACTCTATATACAGCTGACTGATGATGTCAATGTAGTGAACTCTATATACAGCGGACGATGATGTCAGTGTAGCGAACTCTATATACAGCGGACGATGATGTCACGTGTAGTGAACTCTATATACAGCTGACGATGATGTCAGTGTAGTGAACTATATACAGCGCACGATGATGTCAGTGTAGCGAACTCTATATATACAGCTGATGTCATGATGTCATGTAGTGTGATGTCTATATACAACTGACTGAGATGTCAGCTGACGCGTAGTGAACTCTATATACAGCGCACGATGATGTCAGTGTAGTGAACTCTACATATAGCACGATGATGTCAGTGTAGCGAACTCTATATACAGCTGACTGAATGTCAATGTAGGGTACTCTATATACAGCGGACGATGATGTCAGTGTAGGGTACTCGATCAACAGCGAACGATGATGTTTGTGTATCGAACTCGGCTGACTGAGATTTCAATATAGTATTCTCTATATACAGCGCACGATGATGTCGGCGTAGCGAACTTCATATACAGCTGACTGAGATGTCAATGTAGCGAATTCTATATTCAGCGGAAGATGATGTCAGTGTAGTGTAGTGAACATTATAAAAAGTGCACGATGATGTCAGTGTAGCGAACTCTATGTACAGCGGACGATGATGTCAACGTAGTGTACTCTATATACAGCTGACTGAGATGCTGCGTAGTGAACTCTATATACAGCGCATTATGATGTCAGTGTGGTGAACTCTACATATAGCGGCGGACGATGATGTCAGTGTAGCGAACTCTATATACAACTGACTGAAATGTCAATGTAGTGAACTCTATATACAGCGGACGATGATGTCAGTGTAGTGAAACTCTATATACAGCTGACGATGATGATGTCATGTGTAGCGAACTCTATATACAGCTGACTGATGATGTCAATGAAGTGAACTCTATATACAGCGGACGATGATGTCAGTGTAGTGAACTCTATATATACAGCGACGATGATGTCAGTGTAGTGAACTCTATATACAGCTGACTGAGATGTATGCGTAGTGAACTCTATATACAGCGCACGATGATGTCAGTGTAGCGAACTCTATATACAGCAGACTGAGACGAGATGTCAGCTGTGTAGCGAACTCTATATACAGCTGACGATGATGTCAGTGTAGTAGTGAACTCTATATACAGCGTAGTGAACGATGATGATGTCAGTGTGTAGCGAACTCTATATACAGCGGACGATGATGTCAACGTAGTGTACTCTATATACAGCTGACTGATGATGCTGCGTAGTGAACTCTATATACAGCGGACGATGATGTCAGTGTAGTGAACTCTATATACAGCGGACGATGATGATGTCACGTGTGTAGCGAACTCTATATACAACTGACTGAAATGTCAATGTAGTGAACTCTATATACAGCGGACGATGATGTCAGTGTAGTGAACTCTATATACAGCGGACGATGATGTCAGTGTGTAGCGAACTCTATATACAGCTGACTGATGATGTCAATGTAGTGAACTCTATATACAGCGGACGATGATGTCAGTGTAGTGAACTCTATATACAGCTGACGATGATGTCAAGTGTAGTGAACTCTATATACAGCGACGATGATGTCAGCGTAGCGAACTCTATATACAGCTGACTGAGATGTCAGTGTAGTGATCTCTATATATACAGCGGACGATGATGTCGGCGTAGCGAACTTCATATACAGCTGACTGAGATGTCAATGTAGCGAACTCTATATTCAGCGGACGATGATGTCAGTGTAGCGAAATCTATATACAGCGGACGATGATGATGTCAGTGTAGCGAACTCTATATACAGCTGACTGAGATGTCAATGAAGTGAACTCTATATACAGCGGACGATGATGTCAGTGTAGCGAACTCTATGTACAGCGGACGATGATGTCAACGTAGTGAACTCTATATACAGCTGACAGAGATGTCTGCGTAGTGAACTCTATATACAGCGCATTATGATGTCAGTGTGGTGAACTCTACATACAGCGGACGATGACGATGATGTCAGTGTAGCGAACTCTATATACAACTGACTGAAATGTCAATGTAGTGAACTCTATATACAGCGGACGATGATGTCAGTGTAGTGAACTCTATATACAGCTGACTGATGATGTCAATGTAGTGAACTCTATATACAGCGACGATGATGTCAGTGTAGTGAACTCTATATACAGCGCACGATGATGTCAGTGTAGTGAACTCTATATACAGCGGACGATGATGTCAGCGTAGCGAACTCTATATACAGCTGACTGAGATGTCAGTGTAGTGAACTCTATATATACGATGATGACGATGATGTCGGCGTAGCGAACTTCATATACAGCTGATGTGATGATGTCTCTATGTAGCGGAATTCTATATACAGCAGGACGATGATGTCAGTGTAGTGAACTCTATATACAGCGCTGATGATGATGCTAGTGTAGCGAACTCTATATACAGCGACTGATGATGTCAGTGTAGTGAACTCTATATACAGCGGACGATGATGTCAGTGTAGCGAACTCTATATACAGCTGACTGAGATGATGTGTGTAGTGAACTCTATATACAGCGGACGATGATGTCAGTGTAGTGAACTCATTATACAGCGGACGATGATGTCAGTGTAGCGAACTCTATATACAGCTGACTGAAATGTCAACGTAGGGAACTCTATATACAGCGGACGATGATGTCAGTGTAGGGAACTCGATCAACAGCGAACGATGATGTAAGTGTATCGAACTCGGCTGACTGAGATGTCAATATAGTATTCTCTATATACAGCGCACGATGATGTCGGCGTAGCGAACGAACTTCATATACAGCTGACTGAGATGTCAATGTAGCGAACTCTATATTCAGCGGAAGATGATGTCAGTGTAGTGTAGTGAACATTATAAAAAGTGCACGATGATGTCAGTGTAGCGAACTCTATATACAGCGGACGATGATGTCAACGTAGTGTACTCTATATACAGCTGACTGAGATGCTGCGTAGTGAACTCTATATACAGCGCATTATGATGTCAGTGTGGTGAACTCAACATATAGCGGACGATGATGTCATTGTAGCGAACTCTATATACAGCTGACTGAGATGTCAATGTAGTGAACTCTATATACAGCGGACGATGATGTCAGTGTAGCGAACTTCATATACAGCTGACGATGATGTGGTGTAGTGTAGCGAACTGACTGATGATCTATATACAGCTGACTATGATGTCAATGTCAGTGTAGCGAACTCTCATATACAGCTGACTGAGATGTCAATAGCGAACTCTATATACGGACGATGATGTCAGTGTAGTGAAATCTATAAACAGCGGACGATGATGTAGTGTATCGAACTCTATATACAGCTGACTGAGATGTCAATGAAGTGAACTCTATATACAGCGCACGATGATGTCAGTGTAACGAACTCTATATACAGCGGACGATGATGTTAGTGTATCGAACTCTATATACAGCTGACAGAGATGCTCCGTAGTGAACTCTATATACAGCGCATTATGATGTCAGTGTGGTGAACTCTACATATAGCGGACGATGATGTCAGTGTAGCGAACTCTATATACAACTGACTGAGATGTCAATGTAGTGAACTCTATATACAGCGGACGATGATGTCAGTGTAGTGAACTCTATATACAGCGCACGATGATGTCAATGTAGTGAACTCTAAATACAGCGCACGATGATGTCAGTGTAGCGAACTCTATATACAGCTGAATAGCATGTCAGTGAAAAGTACTTTTTGCATAGACGACGAAATGTCAGTGTAGCGAAATCTACATACAACTGACTATGACGTCAGCGTAGCGAAATCTACATACAGCTGACTATGATATCTGCGTAGCGCAGTTTTTACACAGTTGACTATGATGGCATTGTACCAAATTCTATATACATACTGAGATGATTTTATGTCAGTGTTGAGCAGTCTTTACACATATGATATGATGATGTCAGTGTAGCGCACTCTATATAGCGAACGATGATGATGTTGTGTAGCGAACTCTATATACAGCTGACTGATGATGTCAATGTAGTGAACTCTATATACAGCGCACGATGATGTCAGTGTAGCGAACTCTATATACAGCTGACTGATGATGTCAACGTAGTGAACTCTATATACAGCTGACGATGATGTGCTAGCGTAGTGAACTCTATATACAGCGCACTGATGATGTCAGTGTAGTGAACTCTATATACAGCGGACGATGATGTCAACGTAGCGAACTCTATATACAGCTGACTGAGATGTCAATGTAGTGAACTCTATATACAGCGGACGATGATGTCAGTGTAGTGAACTTTTATACAGCGCACGATGATGTCAGTGTAGCGAACTCTATATACAGCTGACTGAAATATCAACGTAGGGTACTCTATATACAGCGGACGATGATGTCAGTGTAGGGTACTCGATCAACAGCGAACGATGATGTCATGTGCGAACTATCGAACTCGGCTGACTGAGATTTCAATATAGTATTCTCTATATACACAGCGCACGATGATGTCGGGCGTAGCGAACTTCATATACAGCTGACTGAGATGTCAATGTAGCGAATTCTATATTCAGCGGAAGATGATGTCAGTGTAGTGTAGTGAACATTATAAAAAAAACTGCGACGATGATGTCAGTGTAGCGAACTCTATGTACAGCGGACGATGATGTCAACGTAGTGTACTCTATATACAGCTGACTGAGATGCTGCGTAGTGAACTCTATATACAGCGCATTATGATGTCAGTGTGGTGAACTCAACATATAGCGGACGATGATGTCATTGTAGCGAACTCTATATACAACTGACTGAAATGTCAATGTAGTGAACTCTATATACAGCGGACGATGATGTCAGTGTAGTGAACATTTATATACAGCGCGATGATGTCAGTGTAGCGAACTCTATATACAGCTGACTGAGATGTCAATGTAGTGAACTCTATATACAGCGGACGATGATGTCAGTGTAGTGAACTCTATATACAGCGCACGATGATGTCAGTGTAGCGAACTCTATATACAGCTGACTGAGATGTCAATGAAGTGAACTCTATATACAGCGGACGATGATGTCAGTGTAGTGAACTCTATATACAGCTGACTGAGATGTCAATGTAGTGAACTCTATATACAGCGCACGATGATGTCGTGCGTAGCGAACTTCTATATACGGCTGACTGAGATGTCAGTGTAGTGAATCTCTATATACAGGGGACGATGATGATGTCGGCGTAGCGAACTCTATATACAGCTGACTGAGATGTCAATGTAGTAGCGACTCTATATTCAGCGGAAAATGATGTCAGTGTAGCGAACTCTATATACAGCGGACGATGATGTCTTGTGTAGCGAACTCTATATATACAGCTGACTGAGATGTCAATGAGTGAACTCTATATACAGCGGACGATGATGTCAGTGTAGCGAACTCTATATACAGCGGACGATGATGTCAGTGTAGTGAACTCTATATACAGCTGACTGAGATGTCAATGTAGTGAACTCTATATACAGCGGACGATGATGTCAGTGTAGTGAACTCTATATACAGCTGACTGATGATGTCAGTGTAGCGAACTCTATATACAGCTGACGATGATGTCAGTGTAGTGAAACTCTATATACAGCGGACGATGATGTCAGTGTAGCGAACTCTATATACAGCGGACGATGATGTCAGTGTAGTGAACTCTATATACAGCTGACTGATGATGTCAGTGCGTAGTGAACTCTATATACAGCGACGATGATGTCAGTGTAGTGAACTCTATATACAGCGGACGATGATGTCATGTGTAGCGAACTCTATATACAGCTGACTGAGATGTCAATGTAGTGAACTCTATATACAGCGGACGATGATGTCAGTGTAGTGAAACTCTATATATACAGCGCACGATGATGTCAGTGTAGTAGCGAACTCTATATACAGCTGACTGATGATGTCAATGTAGTGAACTCTATAACTCTATATACAGCGACGATGATGATGATGTCAGTGTAGTGAACTCTATATACAGCGGACGATGATGTCAATGTAGTGAACTCTATATACAGCTGACGATGATGTGCGTAGCGTAGCGAACTTCATATACAGCTGACTGAGATGTCAGTGTAGTGAACTCTCTATATACAGCGGACGATGATGTCGGTGTAGCGAACTCTATATACAGCTGACTGAGATGTCAATGTAGCGAACTCTATATTCAGCGGACGATGATGTCAGTGTAGCGAAATCTATAAACAGCGGACGATGATGCTAGTGTATCGAACTATATACAGCTGACTGAGATGTCAATGTAGTGAACTCTATATACAGCGGACGATGATGTCAGTGTAGCGAACTCTATGTACAGCGGACGATGATGTCAACGTAGTGTACTCTATATACAGCTGACAGAGATGCTGCGTAGTGAACTCTATATACAGCGCGCATTATGATGTCAGTGTGGTGAACTCTACATATAGCGGACGATGATGTCAGTGTAGCGAACTCTATATACAGCTGACTGAAATGTCAATGTAGTGAACTCTATATACAGCGGACGATGATGTCAGTGTAGTGTAGTGAACTCTATATACAGCGCACGATGATGTCAATGTAGTGAACTCTCTATATACAGCGCACGATGATGTCAGCGTAGCGAAACTCTATATATACAGCTGACTGATGATGTCAGTGTAGTGACTCTCTATATACAGCGGACGATGATGTCAGGCGTAGCGAACTCTCATATACAGCTGACTGAGATGTCAATGTAGCGAATTCTATATACAGCGGACGATGATGTCAGTGTAGCGAACTCTATATACAGCTGACGATGATGTCAGTGTAGCGAACTCTATATACAGCTGACTGATGATGTCAATGTAGTGAACTCTATATACAGCGGACGATGATGTCAGTGTAGCGAACTCTCTATATACAGCTGACTGATGATGTCAATGTAGTGAACTCTATATACAGCTGACTGATGATGATCTGTGTGTAGTGAACTCTATATATATACAGCGCACGATGATGTCAGTGTAGCGAACTCTATATACAGCGGACGATGATGTGTCAGTGTAGCGACTCTATATACAGCTGACTGAGATGATGTCAATGTAGTGAACTCTATATACAGCGACGATGATGTCAGTGTAGTGAACTCTCTATACAGCAGACGACGATGATGTCAGTGTAGCGAACTCTATATACAGCTGACTGAGATGTCATGTAGCGGGTACTCTATATACAGCGGACGATGATGTCAGTGTAGGGAACTCGATCAACAGCGAAGCGATGATGTGTAGTGTATCGAACTCGGCTGACTGACTGATTTCAATATAGTATCTCTATATACAGCGGACGATGATGTCGGCGTAGCGAACTTCATATACAGCTGACTGAGATGTCAATGTAGCGAACTCTATATTCAGCGGAAGATGATGTCAGTGTAGTGTAGTGAACATTATAAAAAGTGCACGATGATGTCAGTGTAGCGAACTCTATATACAGCGGACGATGATGTCAACGTAGTGAACTCTATATACAGCTGACTGAGACATGCTGCGTGTAGTGAACTCTATATACAGCGCATTATGATGTCAGTGTGGTGAACTCAACATACAGCGGACGATGATGTCATTGTAGCGAACTCTATATACAACTGACTGAAATGTCAATGTAGTGAACTCTATATACAGCGGACGATGATGTCAGTGTAGTGAACTCTATATACAGCGCACGATGATGTCAGTGTAGCGAACTCTATATACAGCTGACTGAGATGTCAATGTAGTGAACTCTATATACAGCTGACGATGATGTCAGTGTAGTGAACTCTATATACAGCGCACGATGATGTCAGTGTAGCGAACTCTATATACAGCTGACGATGATGTCATGTAGTGAACTCTATATACAGCGGACGATGATGTCAGTGTAGTGAACTCTATATACAGCGGACGATGATGTCAGTGTAGCGAACTCTATATACAGCTGACGATGATGTCAGTGTAGCGAACTCTATATATACAGCTGACTGAGATGTCTGATGAACTCTATATACAGCGCATTATGATGTCAGTGTAGTGAACTCTATATACAGCGGACGATGATGTCAGTGTAGCGAACTCTATATACAGCTGACTGAGATGTCAATGTAGTGAACTCTATATACAGCGGACGATGATGTCAGTGTAGTGAACTTTTATACAGCGCACGATGATGTCAGTGTAGCGAACTCTATATACAGCTGACTGAAATGTCAACGTAGGGTACTACTCTATATACAGCGGACGATGATGTCAGTGTAGGGTACTCGATCATACAGCGAACGATGATGTTAGTGTAGCGATCGAATATACAGCTGACTGAGAGATGTCAATATAGTATTCTCTATATACAGCGCACGATGATGTCGGCGTAGCGAACTTCATATACAGCTGACTGAGATGTCAATGTAGCGAATTCTATATTCAGCGGAAGATGATGTCAGTGTAGTGTGTGAACATTATAAAAAGTGCACCATGATGTCAGTGTAGCGAACTCTATATACAGCGGACGATGATGTCAACGTAGTGTACTCTATATACAGCTGACTGAGATGCTGCGTAGTGAACTCTATATACAGCGCATTTATGATGTCAGTGTGGTGAACTCAACATATAGCGGACGATGATGTCATTGTAGCGAACTCTATATACAACTGACTGAAATGTCAATGTAGTGAACTCTATATACAGCGGACGATGATGTCAGTGTAGTGAACTTTATATACAGCGCACGACGATGATGTCAGTGTAGCGAACTCTATATACAGCTGACTGATGATGTCAATGTAGTGAACTCTATATACAGCGACGATGATGTCAGTGTAGTGTAGCGAACTCTATATACAGCTGACGATGATGTCAATGTAGCGAACTCTATATACAACTGGATGATGATGTCATGTGTAGTGAACTCTATATACAGCTGACGATGATGTCAGTGTAGCGAACTCTATATATACAGCTGACTGATGATGTCAGTGTAGTGAACTCTATATACAGCGGACGATGATGTCAGTGTAGCGAACTCTATATACAGCTGACTGAGATGTCATGTGTAGTGAACTCTATATACAGCTGACGATGATGTCAGTGTAGTGTAGTGAACTCTATATACAGCGCACGATGATGTCAGTGTAGCGAACTCACTCTATATACAGCGGACGATGATGTCAATGTAGTGAACTCTATATACAGCTGACGATGATGTCTGTCAGTGTAGTGAACTCTATATACAGCGCACGATGATGTCAGTGTAGTGAACTCTACATATAGCAGACGATGATGTCAGTGTAGCGAACTCTATATACAGCTGACTGAAATGTCAATGTAGGGAACTCTATATACAGCGGACGATGATGTCAGTGTAGTGAACTCGATCAACAGCGAACGATGATGTTAGTGTATCGAACTCGGCTGACTGAGATGTCATATGTAGCGAATTCTCTATATACAGCGCACGATGATGTCAGCGTAGCGAACTTCATATACAGCTGACGATGAGATGTCAATGTAGCGAACTCTATATTCAGCGGAGATGATGATGTGTCAGTGTAGTGAACATTATATATACAAGTGCACGATGATGTCAGTGTAGCGAACTCTATATACAGCGGACGATGATGTCAACGTAGTGTACTCTATATACAGCTGACTGAGATGTCTGCGTAGTGAACTCTATATACAGCGCATTATGATGTCAGTGTGGTGAACTCTACATATAGCGGACGATGATGTCAGTGTAGCGAACTCTATATACAGCTGACTGAAATGTCAATGTATGTAGTGAACTCTATATACAGCGGACGATGATGTCAGTGTAGTGAACTCTATATATACAGCGCACGATGATGTCAGTGTAGCGAACTCTATATACAGCTGACTGAAATGTCAATGTAGTGTACTCTCTATATACAGCGGACGATGATGTCAGTGTAGTGAACTCTATATACAGCTGACGATGATGTCAGTGTAGCGAATTCTATATATACAGCTGACGATGATGTCAGTGTAGTGTAGTGAATTCTCTATATACAGCGCACGATGATGTCAGTGTAGCGAACTCTATATACAGCTGACTGATGATGTCAGTGTAGCGAACTCTATATACAGCGGACGATGATGTCAGTGTAGTAGTGAACTCTATATACAGCGCACGATGATGTCAGTGTAGTGAACTCTATATACAGCGGACGATGATGTCAGTGTAGCGAAACTCTATATACAGCTGACTGAGATGTCAATGTAGTGAACTCTATATACAGCGGACGATGATGTCAGTGTAGTGAACTCTATATACAGCGACACGATGATGTCAGTGTAGCGAACTCTATATACAGCTGACGATGATGTCAATGTAGTGAACTCTATATACAGCTGACTGATGATGTCAGTGTAGTGAACTCTATATACAGCGCACGATGATGTCAGTGTAGTGAACTCTATATACAGCTGAATGATGTCAGTGTAGCGAACTCTCTATATACAGCTGACTGATGATGTCAACGTAGCGAACTCTATATACAGCGGACGATGATGTCAGTGTAGCGAACTCTATATACAGCGGACGATGATGATGTGTAGTATCGACTCTATATACAGCTGACTGATGATTTCAATATAGTATTCTCTATATACAGCGCACGATGATGTCGGCGTAGCGAACTTCATATACAGCTGACTGAGATGTCAATGTAGCGAATTCTATATTCAGCGGAAGATGATGATGTCAGTGTAGTGAACACTCATATAACAGCGCACGATGATGTCAGTGTAGCGAACTCTATATACAGCGGACGATGATGTCAACGTAGTGAACTCTATATACAGCTGACTGAGATGTCAGTGTAGTGAACTCTATATACAGCGCACGATGATGTCAGTGTAGTGAACTCTATATACAGCGGACGATGATGTCATTGTAGCGTAGCGAACTATATACAGCTGACTGATGATGTCAATGTAGTGAACTCTATATACAGCGGACGATGATACAGCGTAGCGAACTTCATATACAGCTGACTGAGATGTCAATGTAGCGAACTCTATACAGCGGATGATGATGTCAGTGTAGCGAACTATATACAGCGACACGATGATGTCTGTGTAGCGAACTCTATATACAGCTGACTGATGATGTCAATGTAGTGAACTCTATATACAGCGGACGATGATGTCAGTGTAGCGAACTCTATATATACAGCTGACGATGATGTCAGTGTAGTGAACTCTATATACAGCTGACTGATGATGTCTGTGTAGTGACTCTATATACAGCGCACGATGATGTGTCGTGTAGCGAACTCTCTATATACAGCTGACTGAGATGTCAGTGTAGCGAACTCTATATACAGCGGACTGATGATGTCAGTGTAGTGAACTCTATATACAGCGCACGATGATGTCAGTGTAGCGAACTCTATATACAGCGGACGATGATGTCAATGTAGTGAACTCTATATACAGCTGACTGATGATGCTGTGTAGTGAACTCTATATACAGCGCACGATGATGTCAGTGTAGTGAACTCTATATACAGCGGACGATGATGTCAGTGTAGCGAACTCTATATACAGCTGATGATGTCAATGTAGTGAACTCTATATACAGCGGACGATGATGTCAGTGTAGCGAACTCTATATAACAGCGACGATGATGTCAGTGTAGTGAACTCTACTAGCTGACTGAGAGTGCGTAGTGAACTCTATATACAGCGGACGATGATGTCAGTGTAGCGAACTTCATATACAGCTGACTGAGATGTCAATGTAGCGAATTCTATGTCAGCTGAGATGATGTCAGTGTAGTAGTGAACTTATATACACAGTGACGATGATGTCAGTGTAGCGAACTCTATATACAGCGACGATGATGTCAACGTAGTGAACTCTATATACAGCTGAACTGAGATGTCTGCGTAGTGAACTCTATATACAGCGCATTATGATGTCAGTGTGGTGAACTCAACATATAGCGGACGATGATGTCAGTGTAGCGAACTCTATATACAACTGACTGAGATGTCAATGTAGTGACTCTCTATATACAGCGGACGATGATGTCAGTGTAGTGAACTCTTTTATACAGCGACGATGATGTCAGTGTAGCGAACTCTATATATACTGACTGAGATGACATGATGATGTCAGTGTAGTGAACTCTATATACAGCTGACTGATGATGTCAGTGTAGCGAAACTATATATACAGCTGACGATGATGTCAATGTAGTGAAACTCTATATACAGCGGACGATGATGTCAGTGTGTAGCGAACTCTATATACAGCGACGATGATGTCAATGTAGTGAACTCTATATACAGCGGACGATGATGTCAGTGTAGCGAACTCTATATACAGCTGACTGATGATGTCAATGTAGTGAACTCTATATACAGCTGACTGATGATGTCAGTGTAGTGAACTGAACATTATATACAGCGCACGATGATGTCAGTGTAGCGAAACTCTATATACAGCGGACGATGATGTCAGTGTAGCGAACTCTATATACAGCTGACTGATGATGTCTGCGTGTAGTGAACTCTATATACAGCGCACGATGATGTCAGTGTAGTGAACTCTTTATACAGCGGACGATGATGTCAGTGTAGCGAACTCTCTATACAGCTGACTGAAATATCAACGTAGGGAACTCTATATACAGCGGACGATGATGTCAGTGTAGGGTACTCGATCAACAGCGAACGATGATGTTAGTGTATCGAACTCGGCTGACTGAGATTTCAATATAGTATTCTCTATATACAGCGCACGATGATGTCGGCGTAGCGAACTTCATATACAGCTGACTGAGATGTCAATGTAGCGAATTCTATATTCAGCGGAAGATGATGTCAGTGTAGTGTAGTGAACATTATAAAAGTGCACGATGATGTCAGTGTAGCGAACTCTATGTACAGCGGACGATGATGTCAACGTAGTGTACTCTATATACAGCTGACTGAGATGCTGCGTAGTAAACTCTATATACAGCGCATTATGATGTCAGTGTGGTGAACTCAACATATAGCGGACGATGATGTCATTGTAGCGAACTCTATATACAACTGACTGAAATGTCAATGTAGTGAACTCTATATACAGCTGACGATGATGATGTCAGTGTAGTGAACATTTTATACAGCGCACGATGATGTCAGTGTAGCGAACTCTATATACAGCTGACAGATGATGTCAATGTAGTGAACTCTATATACAGCGCACGATGATGTCAGTGTAGTGAACTCTATATACAGCTGACGATGATGTCAGTGTAGTGAACTCTATATACAGCGCACGATGATGTCGGCGTAGCGAACTTCATATACAGCTGACTGAGATGTCAGTGTAGTGAACTCTATATACAGCGGACGATGATGTCGGCGTAGCGAACTTCATATACAGCTGACTGAGATGTCAATGTAGCGAATTCTATATTCAGCGGAAAATGATGTCAGTGTAGCGAAATCTATAAACAGCGGACGATGATGCTAGTGTATCGAACTCTATATACAGCTGACTGAGATGTCATTGAAGTGAACTCTATATACAGCGGACGATGATGTCAGTGTAGCGAACTCTATGTACAGCGGACGATGATGTCAACGTAGTGTACTCTATATACAGCTGACAGAGATGCATGATGCGTAGTGAACTCTATATACAGCGCATTATGATGTCAGTGTGGTGAACTCTATATATAGCGGACGATGATGTCAGTGTAGCGAACTCTATATACAACTGACGATGAAATGTCAATGTAGTGAACTCTATATACAGCGGACGATGATGTCAGTGTAGTGAACTCTATATACAGCGCACGATGATGTCAATGTAGTGAACTCTATATACAGCGACGATGATGTCAGTGTAGCGAACTCTATATATACAGCTGACGAGATGTCAGTGAAAAGTAGTTTTATTACATAGACGATAAAATGTCAGTGTAGCGAAATCTACATACAACTGACTATGATGTCAGCGTAGCGAAATCTATATACAACTGCCTATGATGATCTGCGTAGCGCACTTTTTACACAGTTGACTATGATGGCATTGTAGCGAACTCTATATACAGCAGACTTTTATGTCAGTGTAGAGCAGTCTTTATACATATGACGATGATGTCTGTGTAGCGAACTCTATATACAGCGAACGATGATGTCAGTGTAGCGAACTCTATATACAGCTGACTGAGATGTCAATGTAGTGAACTCTATATACAGCGGATGATGATGTCATGTAGCGAACTCTATATACAGCTGACTGATGATGTCAGTGTAGTGAACTCTATATACAGCGACGATGATGTCAGTGTAGTGAACTCTATATACAGCTGACGATGATGTCAGTGTAGTGAACTCTATATACAGCTGACTGATGATGTCAGTGTAGTGAACTCTATATACAGCTGACGATGATGTCAGTGTAGTGAACTCTATATACAGCGCGACGATGATGTCAGTGTAGCGAACTCTATATACAGCTGACTGAAATGTCAACGTAGGGTACTCTATATACAGCGGACGATGATGTCAGTGTAGGGTACTCGATCAACAGCGAACGATGATGTTAGTGAACTCTCGAACTCGGCTGACTGAGATTTCAATATAGTATTCTCTATATACAGCGCACGATGATGTCGGAGTAGCGAACTTCATATACAGCTGACTGAGATGTCAATGTAGCGAATTCTATATTCAGCCTAAGATGATGTCAGTGTAGTGTAGTGAACATTATAAAAGTGCACGATGATGTCAGTGTAGCGAACTCTATGTACAGCGGATGATGATGTCAACGTAGTGTACTCTATATACAGCTGACTGAGATGCTGCGTAGTGAACTCTATATACAGCGCATTATGATGTCAGTGTGGTGAACTCAACATATAGCGGACGATGATGTCATTGTAGCGAACTCTATATACAACTGACTGAAATGTCAATGTAGTGAACTCTATATACAGCGGACGATGATGTCAGTGTAGTGAACATTTTATACAGCGCACGATGATGTCAGTGTAGCGAACTCTATATACACTGACTGAATGTCAATGTAGTGAACTCTCTATATACAGCGGACGATGTCATGTCGTAGTGTAGCGAACGATGATGTTATACGAAAGCGGACGATGAGATGTCAGTGTAGAACTCTATATACAACGATGATGATGTCAGTGTAGCGAACTCTATATACAGCTGACGATGATGTCAGTGTAGCGAACTCTATATACAGCGGACGATGATGTCAATGTAGTGAACTCTATATACAGCTGACGATGATGTCAGTAGTAGCGAACTCTATATACAGCTGACTGATGATGTCAGTGTAGTGAACTCTATATACAGCTGATGATGTCTAGTGTAGTGAACTCTATATACAGCGCACGATGATGTCAGTGTAGCGAACTCTATATACAGCGGACGATGATGTCAATGTAGTGAACTCTATATACAGCTGACTGAGATGTCTGCGTAGTGAACTCTATATACAGCGGACGATGATGTCAGTGTGGTGAACTCTATATAGCATACAGCGACGATGATGTCAGTGTAGCGAACTCTCTATACAGCTTGACTGAAATGTCAACGTAGGTACTCTATATACAGCGGACGATGATGTCAGTGTAGGGTACTCGATCAACAGCGAACGATGATGTTAGTGTATCAAACTCGGCTGACTGAGATTTCAATATAGTATTCTCTATATACAGCGCACGATGATGTCGTAGTAGCGAACTTCATATACAGCTGACTGAGATGTCAATGTAGCGAATTCTATATTCAGCGGAAGATGATGTCAGTGTAGTGTAGTGAACATTATAAAAAGTGCACGATGATGTCAGTGTAGCGAACTCTATGTACAGCGGACGATGATGTCAACGTAGTGTACTCTATATACAGCTGACTGAGATGCTGCGTAGTGAACTCTATATACAGCGCATTATGATGTCAGTGTGGTGAACTCAACATATAGCGGACGATGATGTCATTGTAGCGAACTCTATATACAACTGACTGAAATGTCAATGTAGTGAACTCTATATACAGCGGACGATGATGTCAGTGTAGTGAACATTTATACAGCGCACGATGATGTCAGTGTAGCGAACTCTATATACAGCTGACTGAGATGTCAATGAAGTGAACTCTATATACAGCGGACGATGATGTCAGTGTAGTGAACTCTATATACAGCGCACGATGATGTCAGTGTATCGAACTCTATATACAGCTGACTGAGATTTCAATATAGTATTCTCTATATACAGCGCACGATGATGTCAGAGTAGCGAACTTCATATACAGCTGACTGAGATGTCAGTGTAGCGACTCTCTATATACAGCGGACGATGATGTCAGCGTAGCGAACTCTCTATATACAGCTGACGAGATGTCAATGTAGCGAACTCTATATACAGCGGAAATGATGTCAGTGTAGCGAACTCTATAAACAGCGGACGATGATGCTAGTGTAGCGAACTCTATATACAGCGGACGATGATGTCAATGTAGTGAACTCTATATACAGCGGACGATGATGTCAGTGTAGCGAACTCTATGTACAGCGGACGATGATTTCAACGTAGTGTACTCTATATACAGCTGACAGAGATGCTGCGCAGTGAACTCTATATACAGCGCATTATGATGTCAGTGTGGTGAACTCTACATATAGCGGACGATGATGTCAGTGTAGCGAACTCTATATACAACTGACTGAAATGTCAATGTAGTGAACTCTATATACAGCGGACGATGATGTCAGTGTAGTGAACTCTATATACAGCGCACGATGATGTCAATGTAGTGAACTCTATATACAGCGCACGATGATGTCAGTGTAGCGAACTCTATATACAGCTGAATAGCATGTCAGTGTGAAAAGTACTTTTTGCATAGACGACGAAAATGTCAGTGTAGCGAAATCTACATACAACTGACTATGACGTCAGCGTAGCGAAATCTATATACAACTGCCTATGATATCTGCGTAGCGCAGTTTTTACACAGTTGACTATGATGGCATTGTACCAAATTCTTCATACTGCAGACTTTTATGTCAGTGTTGAGCAGTCTTTACACATATGATTATGATGTCTGTGTAGCGAAACTATATATACAGCGAACGATGATGTTTGTGTAGCGAACTCTATATACAGCTGACTGAGATGTCAATGTAGTGAACTCTATATACAGCGATGATGATGTCAGTGTAGTAGCTCTATATACAGCGACGATGATGTCAGTGTAGCGAACTCTATATACAGCTGACGATGATGATGTCAAGTAGTGTACTCTATATACAGCTGACTGATGATGTCAGTGCGTAGTGAACTCTATATACAGCGCACGATGATGTCAGTGTAGTGAACTCTATATATAGCGGACGATGATGTCAGTGTAGCGAACTCTATATACAGCTGACTGATGATGTCAATGTAGTGAACTCTATATACAGCGGACGATGATGTCAGTGTAGTGTACTCTATATACAGCGCACGATGATGTCATTGTCGAAGTGTAGCGAACTCTATACTCTACAGCTGACTGAGATGATGTCAATGTAGTGAACTCTATATACAGCGGACGATGATGTCAGTGTAGCGAACTCTATATACAGCTGACGATGATGTCAGTGTAGCGAACTCTATATACAGCTGACTGAGATGTCATGTGTAGTGAACTCTATATACAGCGGACGATGATGTCAGTGTAGCGAACTCTATATACAGCGGACTGATGATGTCAATGTAGTGAACTCTATATACAGCGACTGATGATGTCAGTGTAGTGAACTCTATATACAGCGCATGATGATGTCAGTGTGTAGTGAACTCATATACAGCGGACGATGATGTCAGTGTAGCGAACTCTATATACAGCTGACGATGATGTCAATGTCAATGTAGCGAACTCTATATACAGCAGCGGACGATGATGTCAGTGTAGTGAGTGAACTTATATACAGCGACGATGATGTCAGTGTAGCGAACTCTATATACAGCTGACTGAGATGTCAATGTAGTGACTCTCTATATACAGCGGACGATGATGTCAGTGTGTAGCGAACTCTATATACAGCTGACGATGATGTCAGTGTAGCGAACTTATATATACTGACTGAGATCAAATATAGTAGTGAACTCTATATACAGCGCACGATGATGTCAGTGTAGCGAACTCTATGTACAGCGGACGATGATGTCAACGTAGTGAACTCTATATATACATATACAGCTATATACAGCTGATGAGTGTAGTGTAGTGAACTCTATATACAGCGCATTATGATGTCAGTGTGGTGAACTCAACATATACAGCGGACGATGATGTCATTGTAGCGAACTCTATATACAGCTGACTGACTGATGTCAATGTAGTGAACTCTATATACAGCGGAAGATGATGTCAGTGTAGTAAACATTTTATACAGCGCACGATGATGTCAGTGTAGCGAACTCTCTATACAGCTGACTGAAATATCAACGTAGGGTACTCTATATACAGCGGACGATGATGTCAGTGTAGGGTACTCGATCAACAGCGAACGATGATGTTAGTGTATCGAACTCGGCTGACTGAGATTTCAATATAGTATTCTCTATATACAGCGCACGATGATGTCGGCGTAGCGAACTTCATATACAGCTGACTGAGATGTCAATGTAGCGAATTCTATATTCAGCGGAAGATGATGTCAGTGTAGTGTAGTGAACATTATAAAAAGTGCACGATGATGTCAGTGTGTAGCGAACTCTATGTACAGCGGACGATGATGTCAACGTAGTGTACTCTATATACAGCTGACTGAGATGCTGCGTAGTGAACTCTATATACAGCGCATTATGATGTCAGTGTGGTGAACTCAACATATAGCGGACGATGATGTCATTGTAGCGAACTCTATATACAACTGACTGAAATGTCAATGTAGTGAACTCTATATACAGCGGACGATGATGTCCGTGTAGTGAACATTTTATACAGCGCACGATGATGTCAGTGTAGCGAACTCTATATACAGCTGACTGAGATGTCAATGAAGTGAACTCTATATACAGCGGACGATGATGTCAGTGTAGTGAACTCTATATACAGCGCACGATGATGTCAACGTAGTGAACTCTAGATACAGCGCACGATGATGTCGGCGTAGCGAAACTTCATATACGGCTGACTGAGATGTCAGTATAGTGATCTCTATATACAGGACGATGGACGATGATGTCGGCGTAGCGAACTTCATATACGACTGAGATGTCAATGTAGCGAATTCTATATTCAGCGGAAAATGATGTCAGTGTAGCGAAATCTATAAACAGCGGACGATGATGCTAGTGTATCGAACTTTATATACAGCTGACTGAG
>JAXDRA010000938.1:0-15770 GCA_034190875.2 Urechis unicinctus
TCATCCCTACATTAACCAATTTTGTATCACATATTCGCATAGCATATCTTTTCCTAATCGTTATGGGTTGCCATTGTTACTATATTTTTCTTCAAGAAATTAGTACATCTCCAAAGCCATTCCACGTTCAGTTATAACCTAATTAATATCTAATATGTAACCAACTGAAATTATTGAGGAATGCATCACTTATCCAAGGCGCCAACATAATCTGAATTCGGGGCAAAAAGTCTATACATTTATGTTCCAAAAGTATTCAACAATGAAACGCTTTGTAATTGCATACCTTCAAGATAACATGCCTTGTAAGAGGTCCCTGCAACACAAATTGATCTCGTTCATGCTCAAATTGCTGCTGCAACAGTTGGTGGAACAGTATCAAATTGACAAGAGGAAAGACCAAATTCAAATCACAATATTCTGACAATATTTATGCTAATATGGAACGATAATTTGGCGCTATGATTCTGCTTTGGTGTAAGCGGTCCTAGATGCAAATCCTGGACAAGCCCCTTTTTTGATTGTCCATATATTGTGATTACGAAGTTCTTCAAAATCGTATAGATTAGCTTATGTAACGCATGGCACTTGATCGAAGTATAGCTCTTCACAACAGATCACTTCAGTTGATAGCCAATCACTATTAATATGTAAACATCTGCTTAACATGGGCGGGAGTGCATAACTTATCCCATACAGTTGACATACCTGATTTACGGGCACGAAATCTATACATCAAAAAGTAACACCAATGTTCAATTAAATATTTTAATGGCATGCCTTCAAGATACCATGATTCGGTAACAATCTGCGACTTCAGGAGAAAAAGGGACAAGGCTTACAACATGTCTCACAGAGTGGTTAGGTGGAGGAAGCGTCCTTATCCATACAAATACAGTAGGGGAAGTAAACCATGACCATCCTCTCATACTTGCCAACCGTGCTGTAAAGTTTTGGATGACACTCAAAGTCTAATTTGTTGTTTGAAGCGCCATATGAAGGAATGTTCGCATTCAAAGGTCCTCCTATGTTTAATGTCTGGCACGGCTACATTTGTTTCTTTTGAGTTCTTAGAATACAACGGGCAACATTATTGACTAAGCTGTTATGAATGCACTTGAAAAACATGGAACTCAATTACAAATATTCAGAACTAAATTTATGCAATATGGCCGTTGGTCTAGGGGTATGATTCTCGCGTCGGGTGACGAGAGGGAGAGGATGGTCCAGGGTGTAATAATTCCGGATACAAGCCATTTTCGAGTTTATCACAGAACCTTGCGAAAACCATTATCGTTTAGCCAGCATCAAGGGATGCTCCTTTCAAAAATGTCCTTACTTTCTCTTTTACGGATCTTAATCGCTAAATGGGGAAACTTCAATAGGTTGTTGTTTCTTTTGTTGTTTCTTTACAATGTATCTGTAATCAACATAAATTGTGTCTTAAGCTGAGGTCTAAAATAAAGAATAGCATAAAAACTTAGAAATCACGAGTCAACAATAATGAAAACAAATCCCGATTCCATAATCTGCCAAATCAAGGGCTCGTCTTTAGTTCTAAGGGTTACAGTGGCAAATATTCCTCGCCTATGTCCGTGAGTATGCCCGAGAGGGTCGCCGATTTTCAATTTCCTTGACTGAAAGCTCCATATTTTTTTTGATACCAAACAAAATCGAAAAGCACTAAAAGAACTTTCTTCCTAAATCGGTTTACGGATAGGCATTGTTAATACCTTTTTATTTATAACATTAGTAAGAGGTATATCTTCACAAGCATCTCCAATTCCATTCAAAGCGCAAATGAAAATAGCCAATGAATATCAATATGTAGCCAACTGCACGTTTTGGGGGGAAATTGCATCACTTATACAATACGGCCAACAATCGGGGGGGGGGGAAAAAAATCTGGACATCCCCGGGCAAGGACGTCAAAAAAAACAATATAAACAAGCGCCAGATTTCCAAAAAAGTATTCAATAAAGTAAAAAAATAAAAGATTTTTAATCGGTAGACTAAACAACCTTCAAAAACCTCACATAGTGTTACCTAATAGCGTCGTCCATCCTACATTTACCAATTTTGTTAGTCAGCAATATTCGCAAAGCATACTTTTCCTAAGCGTTATGGCTTGGCATTGTTTGAGATATTACCTCTCAGAAATTCGTACGGTCTTCAAGCAATGCCAACTTCATTTATAGCCAATTAATATCACAAATGTAAACAACTGAATTTTGGGAAAAGTCATCAATTAGACTTTTCGGCTAGGACGGATCGTCTAAGTTTGTCAACATCGTTACATTTAGGATTCCACATTGGGGGTTTAGATATAATTTTATATCTTTCATAAGGGATTAAAAGGTACACATGCGCTTGGTAAGCAGGATCCCAACTTTCTTTTAAAATATAGCCCCATTCGAGGTTCAAAATTGTGATAAAAAAAAAAAAATTCATGGTAACAGTAATCAAACTGAAAAAATGTGGGGAAAAGTGTCAATCACTTATAATGACATACTTGCGGGAACCAATACTGAAACGACAATTCGGCGCAAAAAGTCCCCTGGTGTAAGCTGAGATGACATTTAAATCCAAGGTTCCACGCCCCTATTCCAAATGAAAATTTGTAATTTAAGAAGTGGCATACCCCATATATAGCGGAATAAAAATGTAACCAATGAGCACCTGGTCGGATAATATAGGGCTTCCCCCCAATCACAAACAAGGGAATATCCAATCACTCGATTGAGGCTGTAACGCTGCTACATTGGGGAATGCTCAAATTGCCCGTCAGCTGACAAAAAATTATTCCGGGTGGGACGATCAGTACATCAAAAAGTCAAATTTGGACAGATTCAGAAAAGGACAAGGCATGGTTCAAGAATACACCATGCATTCGGTATAAAATTCCACGACTATTGACATAGTACCATGCTTCCCCTCCATGTCTCACCGAGTGGTTCCGGGCAACAGAATAACCCTCAATTTATCACCGTGGTAAATAAATTTACCAAATTCTTGGAAGGCCTTTCCCCAACGGGGTGTCAGCCGGTTGAACACAAACAGCCCCCCCTGTTTGTTTGAAATGGCAGGAAGATCCGTGTGACCAAGGGCCCCCCTTTTTAAAAGGTCCTGACACTAGTCCCATATTTGTGGGATTTCGGCTTATAATACAACTGTTCAACATATCGTTATAGCTTTCTATGAATAAGCACTATTAAACGCCAACAATGGCCAACCACTTGATACTAGATTTATGCCTACATAGCTCGTTGGTCTCTGCACATGAATTCTCTCTCTAAAATACAAACTTGTCCCGGGTTAAAAGGGGGTGGTATAGCCCAATTTGATACCAAACTATCGAAAGCATACTTTTTTCCTAAATCGTTATTGATGGCATTGTAAATCACCTTTTATGTATAATTTAGTGATCTCAGGTGCATCCAATCAAGTAAAGCCATAAATCAATATGTAAAGCAACTGCAATTTTGGGAATTGCATCACTTATAACAATACGGCCAACAAAATCGGAAATACGAACAAAAAATCTAAAACAATTAAGATTCAAAAGTATCCTTATAAAAAATTTAAATGGAGCAGTGCACCTTTCAAAGATCCATGCCTTTCGCTGTAAATAAATGACACATAAAATCTAAAAAAGGAACGAACGCCGGTGGAATTGACTCCAGAGACATGCTTCCAAATAAATACATCGGTCATCCTACCCTAACAGAGTGGTATTTTGCCGTGGAGAAGCATAGGGTGGGGATCGTTATGTCCGCCCAAGTTAAATATTTTTCTTCCTACACTAGTACATCGTCAAAAAATCCACTTCAGTTATATCCAATTAAAAAAACCATGTACCAACTGAAATTTTGGCCATTCCTCCTTTATACCTGGGGCAACAAATCCAACCGTTGCTTCGGCAACAAGTTGGATGACACCTCAGTCCCCCCTAGATCATGTAATAATTAGAATTGGTGGTGGGGGGGGGAAACAAAAAAAGAAAAAAAAATGGGATTAAAATGGCACAAAACCATCGGGTGGTCATGAAACAAAAAGAAACGAAAAAAAAAATGTGGGGTAACCAGAACAAAATTCCAGAGGGCGGGACAGGGTGGAAGAACAGCGCCCACACCGGGACGCACTATTTCGGGCGTGTGACCCTTATCACTAGAATCGATTGGGGGAAATTATACTATGGTAAAAATGTAGGATTGTTCATTGAGTTGAGGGGAAAAATATTTGGTGGTGGGTCCAAAGAAAGAAATAAATAGGTCAGGGGAGATAACAACAAACAGGGAGGTCCCCGCAACACTATTTAACCTTTAGCCTGTCTATGAACAATTTCCCCCCCACATTGACAACCATCACTTATCCATACAGTTGACATTTTCTTTCCGGGCCCGAAAACTATACATCAAAAATTCAAAAACTGTTCAATGAAATATTTTAATGGCATGCCCTTTAAGATACCATGCTTCGGTATACAATCTGACGACTATGAAATAAGACAATGCTTCCTACATGTCTCCCGAGTGGTTCCGTGGAAGCGTCCTTTCCCTCCCCTAATACAGTAGGGAATTAAACCATGACCACATCTTCTCCATTACCTTTCCCCAACGTGCTTTCAAGTTGGATACACTCAAGGGGCTAATTTGTTGTTTTAAAGCGCATGAAGGAATGTTTTTTCAAAAGGGCCCCTCTTTTAAAAGTCTTATCACTGGGTACATTTGTTTCTTTGGTTCTTAGAATACAACCGGTCAACCAAATTTCCAAGCTTTCTATGAATTTCACTTTAAAAACATGACTCAATTACAAACATTCGACTATTTTTAAAGCAATATGGCTTTGTTGGTCTAAAGGGGATGAAACTCGCCCTTTAGGTGCGAAGGCCCGGGGGTTTAAATCCCGGACGAGCCCATTTTTGATATCACACCTTCGAAAAACCCTAGTAGCGATAAGGGATTCTCCCTTTTAAATGTCCTTCGTTCTTTTAGGGGCTTATCACTGCTCATTTGTTCTTTTGTTTCTTACAATGTATCTTTACATATTGTTAAACTGTATTGGGGGAAAAAGCCTAGAAATCACGATTTAAATGAAAACAATCAGCATAATCTGCAATAAAGGGTCGTTAAAACTAGGGTATGATTCTCGCTTCGGGGGGGAGATGTCCCGGGTTCAAATCCCGGACGAGCCAAATTTTTTATACCAAACTACGAAAAGCATACTTTTCCTAATCGTTATGGAAGGCATTGTTTAATACCTTTTTATTTATAACTTAGTAGATCTTCACAGCATCCAATTCTTAAAAGCCAAGAATATCAATATGTAAGCAACTGCATTTTGGGAATGCATCACTTATCCCAACAAAATCATGAAATCACTAAACAAACAAAAAGGTAAGCTAAACCATAATAAGAAATTCCAAAAGTGATTCAAAACATAAGAATAGTGTTTGAAATATCGCACCCACACCTTCAACTATCAATGCCTTATAGCGTGTTAGAAAAAACTGACGACTTATTAAGGAAAGACTACGCTCTCTACACGACTCACAGAGTGATTACCTATAAGCGTCGTCATCCCTACATTAACCAATTTTGTATCACATATTCGAAAAGCATACTTTTTCCTAATCGTTGTGGATGGCATGTTATATATTTTTCTTCAGAATTAGTACATCTTCAAAGCAATCCACTTAGTTATAGCCAATTAATATCAATATGTAACCAACTGAATTTTGGGAATGCATCACTTATACAATGCGGCAACATAATCTGAATTTGGGCAAAAAGTCTATACATTTAGGTTCCAAAAGTATTCAAATGAAAAATTTTA
This sequence comes from Urechis unicinctus, assembly GCA_034190875.2. Lineage (NCBI taxonomy): Eukaryota > Metazoa > Annelida > Polychaeta > Xenopneusta > Urechidae > Urechis > Urechis unicinctus. The sequence continues at coordinate 5,836 of JAXDRA010000938.1, forward strand.
ATTGCATACCTTCAAGATAACATGCTTGTAAGAGGTCCTGCCACCAAATTGATCTCGTTCATGCTCAAATAACTGCTTGCATTTGTGTGGAACAGTATCAAATTGACAGAGGAAAGACAAATTCAAATCACAATATTCTGACCCAAAATTCATGCTAATATGGAAGATAATTTGGCGCTATGATTCTGCTTTGGGTGTAAGCGGTCCTAGATGCAAATCCTGGACAAACCCCTTTTTTGATTTGTCTATTTGTGATTCGAGTTCTTCAAATCGTTATAGATTAGCTTTATGTAACGCATGGCCCCTTGATCGAATTATAGCTCTTCACAACAGATCACTTCAGTTATAGCCATCACTATTAATATGTAAACCTCTGCTACCTTGGGAATGCATCACTTATCACATACAGTTGACATATCTGATTCCGGGCACGAAATCTATACATCAAAATTCAAAAACTGTTTCAAATGAAATATTTTAATGGCATGCCTTCAAGATACCATGCATTCGGTATACATCTGACGCTATTGAAATAAGACATGCTTCCTACATGTCTCACAGAGTGGTTCCGTGGAAGCGTCCTTATCCCTACAATATTACAGTAGTGGAATTAAACCATGACCACATCCTTCTCCTTACCTTTCAACCGTGCTTTCAGTTGGATGACACTCAAAGTCTAATTTTGTTGTTTGAAAGCGCATGAAGGAATGTTCTATTCAAGGTCCTCCTCTTTTAATGTCTTATCACTGCTACATTTGTTTCTTTTGGTCTTAGAATACAACGGTCAACATATTGCCTAAGCTGTCTATGAATTTCACTTGGAAAACATGACTCAATTACAATATTCAGACTAAATTTATGCATATATGGCTCGTTGGTCTAGGGGTATGATTCTCGCTTCGGGTGCGAGAGGTCCCGGGTTCAAATCCCGGACGAGCCCATTTTCGATATCACACCTTCGAAAACCATAGTAGCGCATCAAGGGATGCTCCTTTCATGTCCTTCTTCTCTTTTACGGTCTTATCGCTGCTTCATTTGTTCTTTTGTTTCTTACAATGTATCTGTCAACATATTTGTCTAAGCTTATAGGATAGCACTAGAAATCACGATTCAAATGAAACAATCAGCCCATAATCTGCAAATAAGGCTCGTTTGGTCTAGGGGTATATTCTCGCTTCGGGTGCGAGAGGTCCCGGTTCAATCCCGGACGAGCCCAATTTTGATACCAAACACGAAAAGCATACTTTTCCTAATCGTTATGGATGTCTTTTATTTTTAGTAGACAGTCCATTGTAACAATATCATTTTTCATTTATAATAAATAGAATCTTCACAGCATCACATTCAGATAAAACCAAGAATATGGCAATATGGGAAGTCAACTGCAATTTTGGGTGAGATTTGGGGGACTCACTTATACAATACGGCCAACAAAAATCTGATCCGAACACATAAAACAAATAGGTACCATATAAGACATTCTCACAAAAGTATTTTCCACAAATACAATTATTGTGTGAACATCTGCACTACCGTTCAGACATAGTCCATGCCAATTACTGTTAAAACTGACGACTATTAAAGAAAGAACTAAGCCATCCTCCACACTACACGACTCACAGAGTGATTCCGCCTCATGGAAGCGTCCGTCATTAATCACTCAGTACATATAAAACCAACATTTGTAAGCACCTTATTCGTGAAGAAGGCGATACTTTACCTAAAATCAGTATATTATGCATTTGGCATTGTTCATATATTTTTTTTTCTTTTCTCTTCAGGAAATTAGTTTAGTAGATTCTTTCCACAGCAATGCCACTTTCAGTTATAAGCCAATTAGTATCATCCAATCTGGTACCACCACGTGAAATTTTGGGACTGCATCACTTATACAATTCTGCCAACATAAATCTGAACTCGGAGCGTGGGGGTGGCAGAAGTCTAATATGTCATTTAGGTTGTCCAAAAAGTATCAAAATTGAAAAAATTTGTTTAATGTGGCATAACCTTTCAAGTTAACAAAAATGCCTGGGGTATAGAGGTTCCCCCCCACCTGCCCAACCCCAAAAAATTTGAAATCTTTTCGTTTCTGCTCCAAATTTGCCCCTGCTCTATGCATTTTTTGGGTTTGGAAAAAAAACCACGTCAATCCAAATTGGAAAAACGTATGTTGAAACCAAAAGTCTTCCAAATGCGGCCTAACATAAAACCAGACATCTGGCCTTGACCAAATATTGGGTTCAAGCGCCCCAAACATAAATGGGACAACGATAATTTTTTGGGGCTCTATGATTGCGCTGCTTTTTTGGGGTGTTATGAGGCGTACCCCATAAAGAAACCAAAAAATTGTTGACACACTCCGCTGGTTCAACAAACCCCCGTATCATTTTTTTTTTGAAAATTTTTTTTGTTGGTCATATTTTTTTTGTGGAAATTCCCCGAGTTTTTTCATTGTCACGAAAATCGATTGTGTTTATAGAAGTTTTATACGGCTTTCTGTAAAAACTGTTGGTCAAATGCAAATCATTCGGGGGTCATACTTTTGTGAAACCAAATTGAATTTCGTTATAGCAATCTTCACAACCGATTGAATTTGTGCACTTCAGCCTATCCTACATCTCCTCACAACAGTGTTAATTTGAACTTGTGAAACCCCTCTTGACTTACATTGGCGGAAAATGCCATCACGTTTTATCACATAAAAACAGTTTTTTTTTTTCTTGTTATGACATACCCTTGAAACAAAAAATTCCCGGGGTCGCACGAAGGAATGTTCTTTTCAAAGGTCCTCCTCTTTTAATGTCTTATCACTGCTACATTTGTTTCTTTTGTTTCTTAGATACAACGGGTCACATATTGTCCTAAGCTGTATAGGAATAGCACTAGAAATCACGATTCAAATGAAAACAATCAGCCCAAAATCTGCAAATAAGGCTCATTGGTCTGGGGTATGATTCTCGCTTCGGGTGCGAGAGGTCCCGGGTTCAAATCCCGGACGAGCCCAATTTTGATACCAAACTTCGAAAAGTATACTTTTCCTAATCGTTATGGATAGGCCTTGTTAATACCTTTTTATTTATAATTAGTAGATCTTCACAGCATCCAATTCAGTAAATAGCCAATGAATATCATATGTAAGCAACTGCAATTTTGGGAATGCATCACTTATACAATACGGCCAACAATCTGAATCCGAACAAAAATATAAACCTTAATATTCCAAAAGTATTCAAATAAAATATTTAATCGCACACTCAACAGGTTTCCCCCTCCCCTGTTTTTAATAAAATGGTCCCCTTTTAAAATCAACTGCTTTTTTTACAATACTTTGTTTTGTTTTTTTCTATTTTTTTTGGTTTTCTTCTAACAGAATACAAAAAAAAACCCGGCTACCTCCCCCCCGCCCCAACAATAGTTTGTGCCTAAGTCTTGTCCCCCCCCCCCCCTAATGATTTTTTGTACTTCACACTTGTCACAAAACAACAATGACCTCAATTACAAAATAAGTTCACACTAAAATTGTGTTCATTGCCGAAATACATTGGCGGCCCCCATGCCCGGCTCCCTGGATATCGGTCCTAATAGGAAGGGGCGTGAAAAAAATTGAAAATTTTTAATTGCAATACCTTCCAAGATTCCAGCCCTTGCGAGAGTTCCTGCACCAAATCAAATTTGATCTCGTGTCATTTTTCGCTTCAATATTGCTCTGCCTCACGCCCTGCTTTGTGTCAAAAGTATCTAATTGTAACAAGTATGATACCACAAATTCAATCACCAATACTCTTCCTGTCACAATACTTTTCCTGCTCATATGGAACGATACATTTGGGCGCTATGAATCTTGCCCTTTGCTTTGTGTAGAGCGTTTTATCCTCGATGCTCAAATTCCGGGGCAATCCCCTTTTTTGAAATTTTGTCATTATTTTGCGTATTTCGCATTTTCTTCCAAATCGTTATAGGATTCGTGTTATGTAATCTGACATGGCCCTTGATATCGACTTATAGGCATCTTCCCAACTAGAATTCTACCTTTCATTTAGTATGCCAACCACTCTATTAATACTTGGTAACCTCTGCTTTAATAGGAATGCCCCACTTATCAAAAAATCCCACGACATTCCACAAATGAAAAACAATCCAGCCCCCATAAAAAATTCTTGGCAATTAAGGCCTCCAGTCTTGGTCCCCTAGGGGTAAAAAATTGAAATTCTTTCCGCTTTTCGGGCGGTGGCCCGAAAGAGGTTTCCCCCCCCGGTTTTTTTTTCAAGTTCCCGGACGAAAAGCCCCCAATTTGTTTTTGATACCAAACCTTCAAGTTGGATGACACTCAAGGTCTAATTTGTTGTTTTGAAAGCGCACGAAGGAATGTTCTTTTCAAAGGTCCTCCTCTTTTAATGTCTTATCACTGCTACTTTGTTCTTTGGTTCTTAGAATACAACGGTCAACATATGCCTAAGCTGTCTATGAATTTTCACTTGAAAACATGACTCAATTACAATATTCAGACTAAATTTATGCATATATGGCTCGTTGGTCTAGGGTATGATTCTCGCTTCGGGTGCGAGAGGTCCCGGGTTCAAATCCCGGACGAGCCATTTTCGATATCACACCTTCGAAAACCATAGTATGCGCATCAAGGGATGCTCCTTTCAAATGTCCTTCTTCTCTTTTACGGTCTTATCGCTGCTTCATTTGTTTCTTTTGTTTCTTACAATGTATCTGTCACAATTGTCTAAGCTGTAAGGAATAGCACTAGAAATCACGATTCAAATGAAAACAATCACCCAAAATCTGCAAATAAGGCTCGTTGGTCTAGGGGTATGATTCTCGCTTCGGGTGCGAGAGGTCCCGGTTCAAATCCCGGACGAGCCCAATTTTGATACCAAACTATCGAAAAAGTATACTTTTCCTAATCGTTATGGATAGGCATTGTTAATACCTTTTTATTTATAATTAGTAGATCTTCACAGCATCCAATTCAGTATAGCCAATGAATATCATATGTAAGCAACTGCAATTTGGGAATGCATCACTTATACAATGGCCAACAAATCTGAATCCGAACAAAAAATATATAAATAAATTCCAAAGTATTCAAATAAAATATTTTAAGCGCACACCGTCAACATACATGCCTTGCTGTTAAAACTGACGACTATTAAAGAAAACAAAGTCTCCACGACTCAACGAGTTTACGTATAAGCGTCGTCATCCTACATTAACCAATTTTTTATCACTATTCGAATAGCATACTTTTCCTAATCTATGGATTGCCATTGTTATATATTTTCTTCAGAAATTAGTACATCTTCAAAGCAATCCACTTCAGTTATAGCAAATTTAAAATCATATGTAACCAACGAAATTTTGAGGAATGCATCACTTATACAATGCGGCAACATAATTGAATTCAGCAAAAAGTCTATACATTTAGTTCCCAAAGTTTCAAATGAAAAATTTTAATTGCATACCTTCAAGATAACATGCCTTGTAAGAGGTCCTCCAACACAAATTGATCTCGTTCATGCTCAAAATTGCTGCGCATTTTGGTGGAACAGTATCAAATTGACAAGAGGAGACAAATTCCAAATCACAATATTCTGACAATATTCATGACTAATATGGAAACGATAATTTGGCGCTATGATTCTGCTTTGGGTGTAAGCGGTCTAGATGCAAATCCTGGACAGCCCCTTTTTGATTTGCATATTTGTGTTCGAAGTTCTTCAAATCGTTATAGATTAGCTTATGTAACGCATGGACTTGATGAATTATAGCTCTTCACAACAGATCACTTCTTATAGCCAACACTATTAATATGTAAACCTCTGCTACATTGGGGAATTGCATCATTATCATATACAGTTGACATATCTGATTCCGGGCACGAAATCTATACATCAAAATTCAAAAACTGTTAATAAATTTTAAATGGCATCCTTCAAGATACCATGCATTGTATACAATCTGACGACTATTGAAATAAGACAATGCTTCCTACATGTCTACAGAGTGGTTCCGTGGAAGCGTCTTATCCCTACAATATATACAGTAGGGGATTAAACTATGACCAACATCCTTCTCCATTACCTTTCCAACCGTGCTTTCAAGTTGGATACACTCAAGGTCTAATTTGTTGTTTGAAAGGGCACGAAGGAAGTTCTTTTCAAAGGTCCTCCTCTTTTAATGTCTTATCACTGCTACATTGTTTTTCTTTTGGTTCTTAGAATACAACGGTCAACCCTATTGCCTAAGCTGTTATGAATTTCACTTGAAAACATGACTCAATTACAAATATTCAGACTAAATTTATGCATATAGGCCGTTGGTCTAGGGGGATGATTCTCGCTTTGGGTGCGAAAAGGTCCGGGTTTTCAAATCCCCGGACGACCCATTTTCGATATCACACCTCAAACCATAGTAGCGATCAAGGATGCTTCCTTTCAAAAGTCCTCTCTTTTTACGGTCTTACGCTTTCATTTGGGGTTCTTTTGTTTCTTACAATTATCTGTCAACATATTGTCTAATGTTAGGATAGCACTGAATCACGATTCAATGAAAACAATCAGCCCAAATTCTGCAAATAAGGCTCGTTGGTCTTTGGTATGATTCTGCTTCGGTGCAGAGGTCCCGGTTCAAATCCGACGAGCCAATTTTGATACCAAAAAATTTGAAAAGTTACTTTTCCTAATCGTTATGGATAGCTTTGTTAATACCTTTTATTTAATAAATTAGTAGATCTTCACAGCATCCAATTCAGTAAAAAGCCAATAATATCAATATGTAAGCAACTGCAATTTTGGGGATTGCATCATTTTACAATACGGGCCCAAAAAATCTGAATCCGAACAAAAAAATAAACATTAAGATTCCAAAGTATTCAAATAAAAAAATTTTAATCGCACACCGTCAACATACCAGCCTTAGCTGTAAAAATGACGACTATTAAAGAAAAACAAAGCTCTCTACACGACTCACAGAGTGATTACTATAAGCGTCGTCTCCCTACATTAACCAATTTTGTATCACATATTCAATAGCATACTTTTTCCCAATCGTTATGGATTGCCATTGTTAATATATTTTCTTCAGAAAAATTTGTACATCTTCAAAGCAAACCACTTCAGTTATAGCCAATTAATATCAATATGTAACCAACTGAAATTTTGAGGAATGCAAACACTTATACATGCGGCAACATAATCTGAATTGAGCAAAAAGTCTATACATTTTGGTTCCAAAAGTTTCAAATGAAATTTTATTGCATACCTTCAAGATAACTCCTTTTAAGAGGTCCTGCCAACACAAATTGATCTCGTTCATCTCAAATTGCTGCTGCATTTTGGTGGAACAGTATCAAATTGACAGAGGAAAGACAAATTCAAAATCACATATTTTGACAATATTTATGCTAATATGGAACGATAATTTGGCGCTATGATTCTGCTTTGGGTGTAAGCCCGGTCCTAGATGCAAATCCTGGACAAGCCCTTTTTTGAATTTGTCATATTTGTGATTCGAAGTTCTTAAAATCGTTATAGATTAGCTTTTGTAACGCATGGCACTTGATCGAATTATAGTCTTTACAACAGATCACTTCAGTTATAGCCAATCACTATTAATATGTAAACCTCTGCTACATTGGGGAATGCATCACTTATCATATACAGTTGACATATCTGATTCCGGGCACGAAATCTATACATCAAAAATTCCAAAAACTGTTCAAATGAAAATTTTATTGGCATGCCTTCCCAAAATACCATGCATTCGGGATACAATCTGCCCACTATTGAAATAAACAATGCTTTCCCACATGTCTCACAAATGGTTCCTGGAAGCGTCCTTATCCCTACAATATATACAGTAGGGAATTAAACCTGACCACATCCTTCTCCATTACCTTTCCAACCCTGCTTTCAAGTTTGGGTGACACTCAAGGTCTAATTTGTTGTTTGAAAGGGCACGAAGGAATGTTCTTTCAAAGGTCCTCCTCTTTTAATGTCTTATCACTGCTACATTTGTTTTTTTTTGGTTCTTAGAATACAACGGTCAACATATTGCCAACGTCTTAATTTTTTACTTAAAAAAACTCAATTTCAAAAAATTTTGACTAATTTAGCTATTGGGTCGTTGGGCTAGGGGGATATTCTCGTTGGGTGCGAGAGGTCCCGGGGTTCAATCCGACCCCATTTTCGATATCACCCTTCGAAAAAAATAGTACGCTCAAAGGGGTGCTCCCTTTTAAAAGTCCTTCTCTCTTTTACGGTCTTTCCTGCCTTTATTTTTTTCTTTTTTTCTTAAATGTATCGTCAAAATATTGTCTAACTGTAAGGAAAACACTAGAAATACGATTCAATAAACAATCAGCCCATAATCTGCAAATAAAGGGTCGTTGGTCCCAGGGGTATGAATTTTCGCTTCGGGTGCGAGAGGTCCCGGTTCAAATCCCGGACGAGCCCAATTTTGATACCCAAATATCGAAAAGCATACTTTTCCTAATCGTTATGGATAGGCATTGTTTAATACCTTTTTTATTATAAATTATAGATCTTCACAGCTCCAATTCAGTAAAGCCAATGAATATCAATATGTAAGCAACTGCAATTTTGGGGAATGCATCACTTATACAATACGGCCAACAAATCTGAATCCAACAAAAAAATTAACATTAAGATTCCAAAAGTATTTAAATAAAATATTTTAAACGCCCCACCTTTAAAATACCCCTGCCTTAGCTGTTAAAACTGACGACTATTAAAAAAAGACTAAGCTCTCTACACGACTCACAGATGATTACCTATAAACGTCGTCCCTCCCTACATTAACCAATTTTGTATCACATATTCGAAAAACATACTTTCCTAATCGTTATGGGTTGGGATTGTTAATATTTTTCTTCAGAATTAGTACATCTTCAAAGCAATCCACTTCAGTTATAGCCAATTATTCAATATGTAACCACTGAAAATTTTGGGGAATGCATCACTTATACAATGCGGGAACATAAACTGAATTCGGGCAAAAGTCTATACATTTAGGTTCCAAAAGTTTCAAATGAAAAATTTAATTGCATACCTTCAAAATAAATGCCTTGTAAGAGGTCCTGCCAACCAAAAATTTTCTCGTTTTATGCTCAAAATTTCTGCTGCATTTTGGGTGGAACAGTATCAATTGACAGAGGAAAGACAAATTCAAATCACATATTCTGACAATATTCATGCTAATAGGAACGATAATTTGGCGCTATGATTCTGCTTTGGGTGTAAGCGGTCCTAGATGCAAATCCTGGACAAGCCCCTTTTTTGATTTGTCATATTTGTGATTCGAAGTTCTTCAAATCGTTTATAGATTAGCTTTGTAACGCATGGCACTTGATCGAATTATAGCTCTTCACAACAGATCACTTCAGTTATAGCCAATCACTATTAAATGTAAACTCTGCTACTTGGGAATGCATCACTTATCACTACAGTTGACATATCTGATTCCGGCACGAAATCTATACTCAAAAATCAAAACTGTTCAATGAAATATTTTAATGGCATGCCTTCAAGATACATGCATTCGGATACAATCTGACGACTATTGAAATAAGACATGCTTCCTACATGTCTCACAGAGTGGTTCCGTGGAGCGTCCTTATCCCTACAATATAACAGTAGGGAATTAAAACCATGACCACATCCTTCTCCATTACCTTTTCCCCCCGTGGTTTTCCCCCAATTTTGGGTGAAACCCCAAAGGGCTTTTTTGTTGTTTGAAAAACGGGAGAAAAATTTCTTTTCAAAGGTCCTCCTCTTTAAGTCCCATCACTGACATTTTTTTTTGGGTTTTTAGAATTTCAACGGGGCAAAATTATTTGGCCCAATGTCCCATTAAAATTTTAATTTTAAAAAATTACTCAATTACCCAAAAATTTTAGACAAAATTTT
>JAXDRA010000939.1:0-13811 GCA_034190875.2 Urechis unicinctus
TCTCACAATCGCCCTCCCTCTCTTTCTCTCTCTATAAATTTCTCTCTTTCTCTCTCTCATTCTCTTCTTCTCGCTGTATCTATCCCTATCTCTCCCCCTCTTTCTCCCCCTTTCCCCCTTTCTATTCCGGTCTCTTTCGGTCTCTCTTTCTCTATCTCTCTCTCTCCCTCTCTCTCACTCTACCTCTTACACACACACTCTTTTACACTGAAGATATAACTCCGCTTTCCAACAAAAGATGAGAACGTTTGACCTGAATAAAGTATTAATCCACTGATCATATTGTCAAAACCGAGCACCATACCCAAGCTGTATACTGTCCACAGTCATCAACTATCTGCTACGGACTACGGAACGCTACGTTAGCTTTAATGTATAGTTAAGACATGGTATGGGTAATGCTTAATGAGGCTCTAGAGAGAATCTAGCTGCCAAGTTAACAGTATAAACGAAATGTTTTCATCCATAAGCATAGCCATATATACCAAGCTGAATACGTTATATGAGATTATTTGTTTGTTAGACACTAAGCTTGCTGCAATAAAGTGTAGCTTACAATATAAACAATACAATATATATACATATATATATATATATATATATATATATATATATATATATATATATATATATATATATATATATATATATGTATATATATAGACACACACACACACATATATATATATATATATATATATATATATATATATGTATAAATATATATATATATATCTATAACATTGTACATATGTATATATGTATACATATTTATATATATATATATAGGGAGGATATATATATATTTAGGGATATATCTATATATATCTATCTATATAGAGATATATCCTCTCTATATCTATATATCTAGAGAATCTATAGATCTATATATATATATATATATATATATATCTATTATATATATATATCTATATATATATCTCTATATCTATCTCTATATATATATATATATATATATATATATCTATATATATATATATATATATATATATAGATAGTTACGTGTCAGGTTGGTATGATGTTAAATCACGATTGTTAATTTTGACTATATGCATTTTCGTAAAAGTTTACTCGAGATAGCGGCTTACTTATTCTTGACATATGATATCACCAGACACGCAACGCTGATCGACTTTGATTATGTTTATTATAGTCAAAAATGCGGGTCCTGAATAACATAATAACATAGCATTGCTTAATATTGCAGATCTGTCGCTGCATACCAGCCTCCGGCACCATGTGGCTTACACTGTTGCAAGGCAAGTGTCGCTCATAGTTAATCCAGGGGATTATTATTGATTTTATATAGGTCTTTCAACGTCATTTAATGCCCCATAACATTAATAAATCGACAGTATGCTCGCGATTGCAAACGGCGCTTAAATGCTGATGTTAATGTTGCAGATATTACAGATACTATCTGATGTGTCCCTGCATATTGTGAGAAGTTGGGTAGAAGTCAAGTGTCTCACTTTGCTTGACACTGACATTTATGACATAACCCAGATCATTAAACCTTGTGACATAAGGTTAACTAACCATGTGGTGTATTCACGTTGTACAACTGATTTGGCTGCTTATTGAGGTCGATTTGGCCAATCTGGCGTGGTACATGAACCATTTGTACGCTCTTCACATCATTCTCTGACGATATTAAGTTATTCAATGAAGTGAGCAGTAAGGTTGATGGTAATTTAATAACGCCTGAATTGGTATCTGATGGCCTGCATGATGTCTAAAAATAGACTAATTTACAACGGATTTTGGTTGAAGTATAAAAGCTGCCAACCCGGATAACACTGGATAAATAGCCGTGTTTCATGTGATACACGTTATTCATAGAATTATTGTTCGGAATTCGACTGACTAATGATATTGACTATGTGCGTTTACTTTGATGATTTGATAAGCTCAACGCATTCAAATTAACGATAATTTTGACGGCTGTCTAAAATTGTTGATGATCATTAACAACAAATTTTCGTCCGATTTGAGGAAGCATATAGGAACTACCGATTTTAAAAACGAACTAGAAGGCTTTGCAAGTCGGTATAGTGTGTAAGATAATAATGTGATGCAGTACGTTATTGTTGGCATGAAATGCAAAACAACAGAAGAGCCCAGCACATTTATTTTAATTTTAATACCCGATATTGCAATATTTATCACATAATAGTGGCATGCATTAGCACACCATATTTCCTATATTTCAACTTTGAACAATATGGTGGCGTCGTAGGATGAATTAAGCAGAGCCGTTCCTGGGAGGGAAAGTAAAGCTTTTGGCTTCGAGAAATTCTGCCAACAGCCATAATTCAGAAGTCAATAAGGAATGGCTACAACAAATTTTATAATATGTAATATATTCCGTGGTTCCGAAAAAAACAGCCATATCATTGTTACTAGTAATATTTGCCCATACATATTAACGCAAGCGTCCCGAACATTACCGATGAGATTGCCGGGACACTTACTTGCGATCCTCACAATTAGTTAGTAATCAACCATCCCACTATTTATTGCAAAACACTGACTTCGCCGAACCGGTAATATATTAATGCTTTATCATAACGGCATATCAAACCCGACAACCATTAAATATAACGCTCATTACGATCAGTTTAGCTGATTAAAGTGCATAGCGAGAGAAAGTACTTTACTCTGCGTTGCCGAGCAACAGCAAATAGCATGTTACTCCTAATTGGATATGTCATATCATCAAACAACCTTGCTTTCAAGAACGTTTACCTCATGTTGCATCAAATTGTTATGCAACTGTACATTTTCTGTGTATATATCAAACCACAAACCGTTTTATCGGTATGGCTGCGATATTAGAAATTCATTTCCATTCACCGCATTTTCAGACAATCATTAATCTGGAGTGTCGTGACCATATTCGATATTGATTTAGTCCGTAAACAATATCATTGACTAACTTAAGTTTGGGACGCACAGCGGAATCAAAGTCGATTTATAGCGACGAATACGATTTTGGCTTTTGGAAGAAAATGCCAAATAAATGATTTCTTAGCCAAACAGCAATAACCAGCATGTTCAAATCAGCATTTCAGCTTAATTGAGGGAATTATTGTTGCTGATAAAGGTTGGCTATAAGGTATTTCATAGTTTCTCACGAGCAAGGCTTTTAATGGATCTTACATACTATTCTAACCAACCAGTCGTACGTTGGTTATATTCAGATCACATCATCGATTACTCTCACGAACGCCACTACTGTCAATATAAGATATGTTTTCTTTGCATAGTCTATGTAAAACACATTCGTGGTTGGCTTACTAATAGTCGCAGAAATCACGCAATAGTGCTTCGATCCTCTGTGTTGTTTGATGGCCAGCATATCCCGCTAGCTTAGCTATGGTCTGATTAGGGTGTAGGCTTGGCAGTTGTTTTTCTATCTTATCACATTATGACCAATTAGAGACAAATCCCGCGATTAATTGCCTATAGATAATGAGATTGCGATGTTCGTAGGATTCACATTAGAGAGATCGCGTTTTGTAGAACAATTTTCGTATAAGGAATACAAATGGAGGGACCGCCTATCAAAAGTGGACCAGTGGAGAACCATACACGCTTTATTTACAACGTGCTAACGGGGTTGGTTATACTAAAGCTTGGTCATTCACTCATAATCTCATACGCTTACGAATTAAGGTTGTACAAGTCATAAACATAGCCCTTATTCACTCATGTATCGCACTTTCCCCACATCGCTTTAATTTTCTGACCGTAATGAAATCTGTCTTGAGTAGCGGCAATTACAAAATCTAGTATGAGAGGCAAATTGAATTATTGTCTCTTTTCACTACCGTCAGTGGTATATCACCTCAGATAAAGGACGTTTGGGTACCTTAACAGTCACAGGAATTCAGGTAAAACATATGTTTAATGATGTGCACCGTTATCTTTTGGCGTATTTGCCTAATATATATTTAAGGACAACAGACCTTAGCATTATGCCATTTCCTTTACTAAATGTGAAGGAAATGATAATGACCACGCGCGCTCGTACGAAACGATGCGCATCACGCACTTCAGTCAGCGATTGCCAAGCACAGATAAAGGCACTGCAGACAGCCTAGTTGTTTCGTCAGCCTTTAAGTTAATTGTGATTACTGACAAGTAGCTCCTTGTTATATTGACAAGCCAAGATTCGAATAGTCGTGCATTGTTTAATCAAATTGGTTGGTCCATATCCGACCACAATGATTCGTTTTCTTAGAGTCTTTAGACCCATTATGCGTTTGTCGGTCCCAATGATGGCTTTGGTGGTGGTTGTATTGAAACGTATTTGGTCTTTGATCAGTAGATTATTTGGCATTATTTAATCCAGCTCAAATCATTGATGAAGCCAAAGATTATAAACGCTGTTATAGTTGCAAGCACATTCTTAAGACCACGCTAGCAAGCAATGATGCAGTGCTATAATTAAGCATTTAAATCATGGTCAGACCTGTCAACATCGGAAGAACCTGATATTCATTTACAGTCCACTTCTTTGAACACAGTCGAAGGAAAATTTCTGTGTTTCTCATAAGCAAAATTATAACTACCAGCTCGGTGCTCTATAAAGTCCAGCTTTTCGAGTGATGGACTTCCGCGAGCAAGTTTCAGAATTTTGTTACTTATGCAAATGGGTATACTTTGCAGATAAAACTTTTCTGAATGGAACGTTAACCTTAATTTTACTTGCCTGTTAACGATGCTACAGCGACACTGCTTTAAAATGCCAGGTTATAGTTGCAATCGTCTTTATTTAAAACGGGTATCCAAAATTAATCGCAAACTCAGCTTGCTTCTCAAACCAGTCAAAGGAGTCGACATCTTTTTTATTGTGTATGAATCAGATACGTTTAAGAAAAAAACACTCCATTACAACAGATTTTCACGACACAAGACACTCCAAAGAGTTCATGTTTAACTGCTGTAGCTGGCAAATGGAATTGCTTATTAAGGTTATTATGCCTCCGATCAGCGCTAATCGCCACCATTAATGATGCATTTGATCAAGAATAATCTAGTTGTTCCCAGCTAACTTTAAGTTACCGAAAGAGGTTGAAGCCACAGTTAATCTCCCGAATTGAACAAGATGCCGGCGTTTTGAACGCCAATCACTCACATACAGCATATTTTATCACGGCTATGTCCCTGGGCATCTCTTTTAGGTCGACATTGGTTGGATGTTCAAAGAGCACCATTACATGTATGCAACGAATAAAGATCCGATAGTTTACCAGATGTCATTTATGCATTTAATTGCACGAGAATGACAACCAAATTTAAGTGGGTTCATAAACGGATAATAGTTTTCAGTGCAATCGTAACTGGTGGGTAAATACAGATTACTGTCAAACACAAAACCCACATATGCTTTTGTTAAAGCCATGAAAACCACCCCGCAAATCCTTCTCGGAAGAGTATACGACACCAAAAGCGTTGGTAGTGTTCAGTAAATTCACTGTGCAACCATACTATGTTAGAACACGACACTACACTTCAAAGCTCAAACATATTCGGGTTCCTTGCTGCGTATTGCAAATTCAGTTAGTGCGGCTTTAGTTCTCACCAACGCAAATCCAATAGGTATAAACCCAAGCAAGTAAGTGATTGATCACATCAACCAGGACCCCATGCGGCGAGGGCTATCTGTTCAGCATCCCGTTTACCAGCCAAGCGGGAGCCTTTAAGGCAATTCATCAAGCTCACGGCTTTTACTATTATTCATCTGCCTTTGATAGTCTGGGTTGGTGCATGAATAGCTTATTTTCAGAAATAGGTATTGTTTTCCCTCAGAGGTAAAATGAAGACACTAACTACGATTTTAGTATTGATTATTAGTATTTGGCGATCAACAATATGATGAAAATTCTTTTTTTGTAATAACGTTAATTATAAGACTTTGTGCAATACTATTTTGGGTATGCCTCTAAAGAAAGAAACCTTTACCTGTACAATTATTTATTATAATAGCTTGAGCAGTGTTGAATTATCACTATGTGACTATATATTTGGGGTATTCCCGCATCGTGGGGATTTGTTCAGCGTGTCAAAATGTTGCCGAGGGCATTATGGTGTCACGCACGAGTCACACTGTGCAGGATTTGTAAAGGATTAGTCGGCAAATTGATTCCGGATTAAGTTCATTATTGATACCCGGAAGTCAAGAATTGTGGAGCTTCAGAAACCCTAATGGGTAAGTGTGTGTTAGACACAAAAATTTATCTGCCTATACTAAAAACATCAACACCATTTTATGAGGCTTATATAACGGAACTAAACGTAAACATTACATCATTCTCGATCGTTTACGACCATCTGACCTTTGGGTTTTCTATTTCGGTTTATTTATAGTTTACCTTCACATCCACAATAATATGACAAAAATATTCGAATGGAACGAGATTGATGCTTAAATATTGCTAGCGACAAATTCGACCCTTTTTAACGAGTATGTTGTGTTTAGCAATAGCAAGTTGGCCGCTGCACGCACTACACCGAAGTGATTCAGGTCATAAAATATAACAAAGAAATAAAGGTACGGTATTAAAACTTAACATACATTGCTCAGACTTAAGTGCCCTTAAAGGGCTATTGCATTGTGAATAAAGCTTTGTTGTGGTAACAAAGGGCATATTCCGCTATCGCAACACTCACTGAGTTTTCGAGTTTTCATCACAACGAATATGTGCAACTGAGAATATCAGGTGATGACGAGCGTGTTTAGCTGGATGTTTCGTCAAATAGGGCCCATAGCGTGGGGTTTATGTGTCGTTAGTTACAATCACATTCTAATGGTGATGGAATAACAATGAACGAGTTGTCAGCCAATGTATCAGCACGGAGAGTTTTATAAAAGACGAAAATGTGTTTTATAGATCACCCAGAAAATGGTCGTGACATGCGTTAAAGTAAAAGGTGGCATAACACCGCATTATCTGCTATCCATGCATTTTAGGATTTTGCTGGTGTAATTAGCCAAGGGGATAGTGTGTCGTTCAATCACGGAGTATTGCCTATATGTCATAACCCATGCAGCTAGGCAATGCTATCAACTCATCTTTGCTGTAGCACACATTGAGTCGGAATTGCATTAGCCGCGAGGCTTACAGGGATTGACTTAACCATTGCGACATTCGCAAGGTACCTACGATCCAAATATGCTGCTGTTGAGACATAACATGCAATGCCTCGATTGCTTCATTAAAGCACTGCCAAACATCTGGCTCTGGTTAACATTCAGTGTCGTAAAGAGGTATTGTATTTCCTTTTTACAATGCCATTACAGATGAATCACGCACGCTTTGCAAAACTAACTTACATTTGTCAAGAAGGTTTTTCTTAGGTAACGTCGGTGCACCACAAGAACACTAATACACGTTCTAGTTATGTGAAGTCTGTCATTTAACACGAGAATTCTGAATTGATTAGGCAAGGAAAAAAATAGCGATATATTGAAAGCAGTATTTTAAATAGAATAGTAGTTGTAAGATATATGAGAGTGCAAAGCAATGTCGTTTATACCACCACATTAAACAGCATCAGGAATCTCAGGAGAGCTTGTTTACCGAGAGCATATTTGTTGTACACCCAAATCTTTTTGTCCCAAAAGGAGTCATATTTGTAGTACCATGCTGAACACCGTGGCCTTCAGCAGAATTGTAGGAAACGCAAATCGAAAACGATTTGAAAAAGCTTCTCAAGAAGCAGAAGCGCATTCGCCTTCCAGATCTGCACGTCAATTTATGTTGTTTCTGTTCTGCTCTCAAACAAAGCATATATCGATTGCTCACATTCGGCACTTTTACATTATGATACTGGTGATTCTGTTATTGACACCAGTGGCTGTTGTCAGAAAAAATCAGGTCTCCATCATCGACAATTAATATCATCGGTAACATCTATCAACACCACGATGTGAAATGTAAATTACCCATTTGTGCAATTTATATACAGGCAGGATTAATATTTGCATATGTAATCAATATTTCTAACGCCAAGCATTGTTTCGGAAAACTAGCCCTGTCGCATACTTACAAGTTTTCGTATGTATAAGCAGCACCATTTGTGAATTCACATTCAGTCATTAAATGGGCTGCTACGCGTGCGAAAATGTTTCGATACAGCCATTAACAAAGAGCATGAAAATGATAGATCTGTGCTGTCTGATAACACGTTCATACGCTGGATAATACTATGTTTTGCTGAGTGTAATTACACTAGACTCATGGATATACAATCAAGGTATCATCGTCCATTTCGAAGAATGACAGTACGATAAGTAAATGAAACATAAGTACGTTAATATTCGAGTACATTCATATTGTTTGTGACAGTATTCTCACAGTGTTGTAGGCGTCGAATAAGTAGCCAGAGACGTAGCGCTCTATAATGTATATTACATAGTCTATGACTTATCTTGAGACGCGAACATTCACACCTCCCTTTTTTGAGTTGTTATGAGGCTAACTATATCGACTTTGGATTCGTTGTATGGAGCACATATTCACCACCACAATAATTACTGCGGTTATTACGGTATCATACAATATAGTTACTACATTGCTATTGACGTCTAAGCAGGGGGCGCGCGGGGTCGATGCGTCACTAATATATATGCTGCTCTATCACTGCAACTTGAGAGGGTTTTAGAGGGTTGTCATGAAATATATTGAGATATGTCACCCTTAACGTTCCCAGTTTGTCGGTGAGCCGTGATGTTTATCAAGGGAGTAATGTTTCGATTGCTCCATCTGAATTTTTGCTTCGGAATAAAGCTTTTACCATCATTAACTTGTGAATACTCAATGAAGTATTAAGTCATAAGAAATTATGTATTTGAATGCGTTCCAATGGATCCTATATAATGTGTCAACTGATGTCTAAAGTAGATCAAGCAAAAGGGACGAGGCGTTTGACTTTTGAAATTGAACATCAGGAAAAGTCTGTGCTATACGTTCGTGTACATAATATTCGTCATAGTGAAGCGCCACAGCCTTATTTTCTGTCACGTATTGGTTTGTTAGGTAATTTTTTGTCAGGAACCGCCCTTCCAATGTTCACTTAATCTCACTGTTGTTTATGGAGAATTAATTTAGATAGAAACGCCTTATAGCACTATTCTGGACATGAATAATTAATGATCCTTGAATGTCCTTCTAGACAACAGGAACACAGATCCCTCATTATTGAGGCACTGGGTCCCGTCTTCACTTGCGTATATCTAAGCCCGACTCCACTCCAGCTTCCATGATTGGAATCTATAACCAGGTACTAACAATAGCTCTGCATTACTGCATCATGGAGCAAATGTGTCGTTAGCCTAATTGTTTATGCTCCGTTTTAGGATCAATGTCTGTAGTCATCACTACTGTATAGCAAGAATACTCAATCTCCTTAGCTCATTATGTGATTCTTCACAGCGTTCAAGTGACAAAAACTGTTTTGGAGAGCCATATCATTAGCAATTGCCATTCTCATTATAATATAATTTTATATTTTTAAATGCCGCCCTCTGGATGATGAACATGAGGTATGGACCTCTCCTTCAGTTGCATGTCTATCAACTAGTGTTCACGTACGCATCAACTTCTAGCTTTGATAACCTATAGTTTATTTACAAATATTTTAATGGATATATCAGTGATGTCTCGCCCATTGGTATTGTATTTACACCGTTACATAGCACGATTATTGCTTGCCGCACATTGGGCGTAGTTTAATGTGTAACGTTGCTGCAATATTTGCTTTGCATCACGAGGTTATCATTACAATATTTTGCGTTTAACTACTCAGTGACCAATGCAGTTAAACTAGTATTCGTGATCTTAAAATTGGCAAAGTATTAGGAACTCAGAATGTGTGCCACAACTTTAACGCTCAGAAAGCTTTTGGTTATGAACCACGCCAGTCATATTCTGTCCCATTAATTTACTGCCCATATAAAAGCAAGCGTGGTATTGTACTCTGTAGTACCATAAATGTTTAACAGTATATATCTCATCGTCTAGCCACAGCGGCGCACCTAATGGTCCATTAGGGCCAATTTAGCTGTTTGAAACGCAGTCCTGTGAGACTTCATTGTTTGTGCGCTATATGTCAACCGCCATTAACAGAAGTACGATAATAACCGAGTTAATTTTAAATTGCCTACCCATCTCAGAGGTACAATACTTTAGAAACGCAAATATGCTTATATTACGCAGTGTAATAACCCTTTTGACCCTACTGCAAATACACAAACGCCACAAATAGTCGTCTCATGTTTGTCGAACTAACAAGGTCAGGAACATGCCCTCACTGCTGTGAGATATGTTAATTGAAGCATGTAGAGATTAAAATCCTCACATTTGTCAGTCAATGTGGCTGGTTAGTACAAAGTATTAAGAGTAAAGTTAAGAAATTTATTCTACCATGTGGCAGCATATTATTCACCGAATGTTATATATATATATATATATATATATATATATATATATATATATATATATATATATATATATATATATATATAAATATATCAATATATAATGGCCGATAAAAGAGGCTGTACAAATAGCGCAAATGTTTTTATGATTTACGTTAGTCAATATTATCTCTTAAAAGTAATTTTAATAGTAGGAAGTCTTATCATTTTGTATATAACGCTGTATATAACGCGGTAATCTTATCGATATATGACATGAAATGTAAACTTTTAGAATGCGAAAATGATATTAAATATATTATGAAAACAATTGTGCGCATTAATATAATTGTATGATCATACCTATGCAATTATAATAATCAATACATGCGAGTGACTACATAACATAGGTCAAAATCCAATATTTTTTTATTTCGTAACAGTATGTTTTTAATTTGCAGCCTCAATAATGACAATTATACATTTGATGAAAACTACACTCTAAAACATTTTTCAACTATTGCTGTTTACCATCTTTTAACAATGAGCTTCACTGCTTGAAGGCTTCGGATGCCTTAAGCCCAGTATTCTACCTGAGGTGATGCCAATGCATGAAACACAGAGGCCCCTCCTTCACAGGCAGTACATTCTTTTCAATCATTTGAGGCATTTTTGTTTAAAATATACATCCAATTTATCACGTTTCGCTTTTTCACCCCCCACACTCTTCTGATACAATATGAGCCTTAACATAACAAAGCAAAGGTACTAATGTTATCATGGGCCCTTAACCTTTCTCCAAATACTTTTAATACCATCGTCTATCGACACATTTCCCCAATAGAATGAGTAAACATAATTGACGATAGTCTTATAGGTAATTCTACCTCAGAGCATACCAACAATCTTGCTGTCTCCGCCCTCTTTCCATAATCAATTCAGTGTGTTTTGGCGGCAGCATCGTTTTATCCACTCCAACGACAACTTTGTTTTGTTTAATGTTACACCGACTGTTACTTTTTCATGTACCGCTTAAACATTGTGAAGCTTTATGATTAACAATACACTGCCCACGAAGATATTACGGGTGACAATTATCCGCGGTTTACAGCGTTTGCTTGTTTCCAAACATGGCGGTCGATTGTTCCAAACTCTTATTGGTATGTCAATTTCTGGGAACAAAACGTCAATTATGGAATTTTGTGCTCGCATCTGTGATGTTTTAAGTGCATATTTGAATGGACTTTGGAAACAGCCCGGCGCTTTACTCATCAAAACTTTAACATTTAATAATCATATTGGAATTTTGGGTATTTTTAATAAAGCATCCCTGAATCACTGGTCAACACAACCAATACACAAAATATTAGAGCCGGTTCCAGAGGAGTAGTAAATTGCGTCGTCTTCTGACATTCAGGATGAGGATTCAAAACCAAGGTGTGAATACCTGACCGGTTCACCGGGACTCGGATGATCACGTTAAATGGCGGGCCAATCTCTGAAAGGGGTTGCACCTGACCCAGTAGCTCAATTGTACCGTGTTGGACCTTATTCCCAGCGGCGTTGGTTTCACAGTCTGGTCTTGGCAACGTGTGTGTACCAAGTGGACACTGGCTCTAAAGGAGAGCTTAATACCAGTTAACTCGGCGTGAGCATGATTGGCTAAATGCCAGTTTAAAAGGCCAAAGTGAAAATTTTATATGCCGCAAAATTATTTGCCTTTATGATATTATAGTTTGTTTCCATTTGCCGAGATAGTCGTTTCGTTGTTATGTTCGTGCGACACTATAAACAACCAAGCAGACAGAAAGGTTGAGACTCGCGAATATCGTTATTCCAAAAAACCTTTGTAGCTCAACAAGGAAAATATAGCTATCCGTGTTGCCTGTCGTGGTCAGTTTATGTAGTGTGCAGAATCATATTATCCATGGCAGTTAGAAAATGTAGTAGTGTGCTGTCGATAGCATCTGCCTTTCTCCTCAATATATATCTGGTATGCAGCCGTGTTGGTGCGTGCTTTCATCCTGTTTCTGTAAAGGTACTTTTTACTACCAATGTCTCGATGGGAAAGCCTGTAAACTAAAGTTTGATCGTCTTGCTGCACATTCACTAAGTAACATAAGCATAACGAATGATCGAAGGGATCATAAATTATCGGACTTAATTGCAGTTTAAAAAAAAACGCCTGTTGTTTTTAATACTAATTACCGCTGAATATCATTGACTTAAGAACTATCGTGTGGAATTAATGCAGCACCGGACTTCATCTACTTATTGCAGATATCTTGCTCGAAGCCGCTGTCACACACTGCTGATTCTCAAGCAGCTGTTGTTACCTGCAAGAAGTTGCTATGAACTATTTGCCATTGCTATGGTATCTAAACTCGTTCCCTGCGATGATCCGATGTAGAGAATAATCATGCCGTCAATTGTAATGCTCACCCAAAAGTGCTGCGCAATGGTTGCAGCATGCAGTAAAATGTTTCTGTTTGATATCTAGGCAAGGTGTACTCGTTGTAAGGGAAATTGAGTAATATGTATATTTTGCGAAAGTGTACCTGCATTTTGGCGTGAATAAATATTCAAAACACGATGCAGATACACAATAATGGGACAATAGGGAAGGACCCGTTCGAAGAAAAAGTCTTAACCTTACATGAAGTGCCATTAACTATCTCTTCAATATGCTGCAAGCATCAATCGCCCTGTTTTCAACCCCAATAATGACTTCCGCATGCCTTCCCGCCGACGTGCTTGTATTTCTGCCAATCTGATTAATAATCAGCCACGGCACCCAACACGATACAGTCGAGTATTCCCATGAAATTGACATCACATTCTGTATTAATGCACCATCTGCGCATATATACGGTCTATGTCATCAAACTGTGGCAGTGGCTTAATTAATTCCGAAATCAGGCTACGGAATGTAATTAGTTTTAAATACAAGGTATATACATTATCATAGTTGTAAAGGAACAAACACACTTTGGATTAATTATCAGACCACCTATTTGTCCGTCACTATCTCCTTTACTCCATTCCTTTCTCCCCCTCTTTCTCCCTTCATTTCTTTCTCTCACTCTCTGACGCACAAATTCACAATCACAAATTGGCCATCAGTTTCCCTTCCTTCCCTCTCTTGATCTATCTTTCTCTAATTCTCACTCCCTATATCTCTATGTAAGTACATGTATATATCTACCTTAATATAACAATGCCGTATGCATCATCGTTAAGCTATATGTGTGGTAAAAGGACGATAAGTTGGAAATAATCGATGTCCATGCATCAGCCAACCAATATGTTTGCACACTAACTCATTAAGCATGCGTATCGGTTATATCATTAACCCGGTAAGCGG
>JAXDRA010000940.1:0-15565 GCA_034190875.2 Urechis unicinctus
CCTGACCCACTCAATAGCTACACCCAAAGGTGTGAAGGCGTGCAAACTGCCTCGGGTCCCTTGAATATACAACGGGTACATGACACCTCCTGCTACAGGGGTGTGAAGGGCTTTTCACTCTCTGTAGTGGTGCGCCGATGATCGACTATAGTCGTTTGCCAAGCGCATGTATGCTTAAACTGACAATCAGTTTAATCGAAAATCGCTTGGAAATGAAAAAAAACCCAACAAATCAATGCTTTTTTATCGCGATATTTTGCTTGACAAGTTCAAAACAAATGCCTGTCAAAAGTCGAGATTTTAAATTTTAACGACATTAAAACGGAAGAGTTCGCTTTCAAGCGCTATACCCTACATGGCAGTTTTGAATAGGAATTTGCGCAGATCCCGAGTATTATATGAAACAGATTATAATCGATCATCGGTCAGCCAACCTAAACCGATCATCGATTATGAAATTGCAGCTGATTCCCACCACTAACTCTCTGAGATCCGGTTGGCAGCGGGACCTGTGTTGGGAAGAATAATGGATTGTCATCACTGAGCGTGATTACTTGTTCTCACCCCTACTTACTCACTGCCTGTGTTGGGGCGGTATCAGGGCTCAGTATCCCCACTGCGGCGTCACACCTGCTATCCCACCACGGGAGAAGGCTGTTGAAATCAGACTGTCTGTCCTCGCAGCCAGGAGAGAGGCAAAGTTTCTCAGCTTAATTCTGACTTTGCTACTCAACCTGGACTTGATGAAATTCTGTTAGCACTAGCTGTCAACACTAGCTGTCAACACTAGCTGTCAACACTAGCTGTCAACACCAGCTGTCAACACTAGCTGTTAACACTAGCTGTTAACACTATTTAATTCGTTGATTTAGTACGAATCGATCGTGGTGCTTGAATAAAATAATTAACTTTAATTATCAACTTCATATGCAATTGCAGATATTTTGTTAGTTCATTAGGCCTTTACTCCTTGAGCCTGAGTAGACATATATATATTTAATATTACTATTAGTTATTACCGTTCTGTCGGAGTTTTCTATATCTCTACCTCTAGTATATACACAGAAAATACCGTACTTCTGGATGTTACAATATTAATAGTTTTATTATCACCGTTGATGCTTTTTCGATTGAGCACTTCCCTAAGAGCTCCATGGTTACAATGAAGTATAAAGGCAAATGTATCGTATTTTCATTGACAACTTTGATTTCTGCAGGATGCGGTAGAGTTTTACAAATCACATGACGGTTTTGGTCATGTGACAACCATATAACGCCCATCAACGCAAATGGATGATAATATCAAACATTAATTCATCACATCATGGCAAATAACATTTTGTCTCGTAAGTAGTGATATTATGTGGGTAATTTCGTTCCTTCGACATATGATGGTAATGATAAAGAAAGGAAGCAATTATAATCTATGGGAAGCAATTTCTTTAGAATTCTAAAATGTGGAGACATCGTATTAACGTCCAAAACTTGTCTTCCGAACTCTACCGAGTGACCGACAGTTGTACATTACTAAATACACGAGTCGAGTGTCACTTGGTGGTGACCTCAATGCCCATTTCACCATGTGTTGCGTAAAATACATTATCCATATAGTATCATTCCAAAGTTGATCATCACTTCGGCAGAGATGATTTTTTAGTATAATACCATCTCTGCTTCCCGTAGAACATTTGTTCCTCGGCAAGTCACATGATAAAATGAGGCACATGACCGGTTTGTTTAAGGTGTTCAGGCAGGTGTTTTCCGCATTGATCATTTGATCAGTTGATTGTGTCTGAATTCCAAGTAAGTGAAGATGTCTCACTATTCATTTGCTTATGAGTTTTAGGTCACTTAAATTGCTATTATTTTCATAGATTTTCAAAACATGTCTCTGAATCTACCATTTTTATCTGCTGTTGATAATTATAGACTGACCGGTGTGGATTGTGCCACTTGTGGTTTAGGCAAAGAAACTCCGCCTCTGACAGCTCCGCGCTATTTACGACTCTCGATCTCTCACATCCGGTGACGCTGTCAGAGGCGAAGTTTCTTTGCCTAGGACGCTGTTAAAGGCGAATTTTCTGTGCATACCCACAACCTAGGCAAGGCACTCGCCCCTGCCCTGGTCACAGGCTGGTGTTTTTATGATCTGATGCCACCTGCCAGGGTTGTAACCATTCTTGCTAAAGAGGTCCCATTAGAGCAAATCCAATGTGAATCATGCAAGTGTCATGTTGCTGTAATATGTACTATGTTGAACACCAGGTTGTATCATTCCCTAAGAGAGACTAACAGTAAATTAAGGGAACATAAGGAGAGGAAAAATCGTAAGACATTGAAATATTCCCACACGTAAAATTTTTTGCTCTTATTTGTATTAAGTGCTGTTGTATGTGTAGATTTCCGTAAAATATTGATGTTTATTTTGTTCCTTGAAAGCCCTCTATGGCAGATTTACAAAGACTTTTCTTTTATAATTCCTTACCATTAAATAGGACTGATGCACCTTAGATTGTGGTGGTGGGGAGAGCTTGTTGAACTAAGGTGTGCCTGGATATATTGTTAGAATTTTTGGTTGCATGGTACTGCAATCAGATGTGTGTGTAGCACCGGTACTGATGGTACAGTAGCCCCGGCCGGACAGTGTATATATATATATATATATATATATATATATATATATATATATATATATATATATATATATATATATATATATAAATATATATATATATATATATATATATATATATATACTCTACAAGAGGTATGGTACATGGATGAAGAACAAAATGACTCTATACCTGCCAATTCTGACGCACTATCAGCTACCAGATTTTTCCATCTAACCAAAGCGTCAATAAATCAGAGCTACTGTGTCGTGGGTGGTAGCATTATCAGGTGTTATCAAGTCACACCTTGCTGGTCCATGATAGCAGTCTCCTGAATTGACATGATAGGTAAAACCCTTCAGCAACATATCTCAGATACAAACAGTGAAAAGGCCGTAGCGCATCTAGCTGGTATAAGCATCAATGCTGGATGCTTACTGATTATTCTGTAGGACATGCTTGACTCATACTGGCTTTCAACCAGCTACCCTGTTTCCCTTATCCCTTCTACTTGTCCATGTCGTAAATAAGAGTGCTTTTCAGTCACTGAGTTAAGGGTGATAGGGTCACAGCAAGGTTCCACCGAATCTTATCGACTAGTGCGAGAGTTACATTGGTTAGAGTTAAACTCGATGGGACTACAGGTGAACTAGTCCTGCAAGACGTCATTATTGAACATAACTATAACCCATCTCACCTGATTTACTCTATATTGATTGAAGAGATGCAGGAAGTAATTTTTACTGTGGTAAAAAATAGAACATCCCATCTGTCTCTAAATTTAAAAAAATGTATGACTCAAATGCATACATTGCAGTTGGTTAAGAGATACTTCAACATGAGGGGCCATCTCAGAAGCTGTAAACAAAAAAATTGTAGACCGCATCAACACAACAACTAGCTTTCAAAAAGTTACTTGGCAGTTGTTAAGAAGGATCCTTACTTATAAAATATTAATTTACACATTGACCAAGCTGCTATATTTGTCACGAGTAACACAAGGTATGAGTTGGTTGTATGGATTTTTTTTAGAGGTGTTTGGTTGGCACCCATCTAAAGTGGAGGAGAGGTTGCTATATATGTAGAGATAAGTGTTCTGTTGATGTCTATGTTTACACATTGTGCTCTGGTAAAGGTGTCAGACACAGGTACATAAGACTTAGACAAACATTTGATCTGCATGAATAAGCACAGGGAAAATGGCTATCACTGGCATGTAAGGTTCCAAAGAAAATTTAGCACACTAATTTTCACTTGAGTTTAATGTTTACTTTGCTTGTTTTTACAGGATGTATAGCATTGTATTAGGCCTCACCTTGGTGTGTTGCCTGCATCTGACAACATCACTTGACAATGGACTAGCACTTACTCCACCTATGGGATGGTTGTCATGGGAACGATTTCGCTGCAACACTGACTGTGTCAACGACCCTGACAACTGTATCAGGTGAGAATTGTGTGTCCTAGATAATTCAATCTAAAAAAAAAATCCCAAAACTACCCAGACATAGCCATTATGAATAACTTGTGTGATTTTGTTGTCCCTGTATTTAGTGAGAAGTTATTCATGAAGATGGCAGACCTGATGGTGAGTGAGGGCTACAAAGACGCAGGCTACGAGTACGTCAATATTGATGACTGCTGGCTAGCTAAAGAGCGAACAGCTAGTGGCCAACTTGCAGCAGACCCAGAGAGATTCCCAAGTGGAATGAAAGCCCTCGCTGATTATGTAGGTACTAACGAAATACCTGCATAACATGAATCTGGGTCATCACAATCATGTTTTTCTTACCCGTCGTTGCTCAATACATCGCTTGTCAGATTCATGCCCGTGGACTCAAGCTGGGTATTTATGAAGATTTTGGAACCAAGACATGTGGAGGTTTCCCTGGGAGTGAATACTACTTACAGATGGATGCCCAGACCTTTGCAGATTGGGGGGTGTTGATTTCCTCAAGCTAGATGGCTGTTACTCAGACCCCAAACAGTATTCCGATGGTAGGTCCCCTACTTCACCCATTGTTTCATCTAAAAATAGCCTGCTCCTGTAACATCCTGCCCAGTAATACTTAAATAGCGTAAATTGATATCATCAAAATTAGATAAAGATGCATGATGAAGTATCACATTACTGATAATATATTAACATGATGGCATGTTGTCATAGAAACCTCATTACATTCAAAACCAAAGAGGTGTTTTAGATCATGGGTCAAACATTTTGAACCCATTCAGTTCCATTTCTCTTATTCATGAGTCATCCTGCTATGGCTAATTGATAATGGTGAGTTGGATAGAATCCCAGTAGTTGAGAGAAATGCCTTGATGAACTGTATCCTGGTGAAGCACCATTGCAATTCCAGCCATTTTGTTATAACCCACAACTTGTAGGGGGTTTTACTATTTGCTATTTAGTACCTAGTGGACAGTGACATTTAAATGGCTGTGAATCACCATCACAATCATCCAACACCATCACAATCATCCAACACCATCATCCAACATCATCACAATGTGATCCTCTATGTATAAAGTGAAGTTAAGCATTAATATTGTCTTTCTTTTCATTTCACACCCCAACTGTGGCCATGTCGCTGTGACATGGTATGTTCACAGTAACATGTCTTCTGTGACCCTCATGTTTTGTTCATCTTACCCTTTACAGGCTACCCCCCTGTAGCTTTCTTCATCAATAAGACGGGTCGTTCTATTCTTTTGTCATGTGAATACCCTCTCTATGAACAAGGTCATGGTATCAAGGTGCGTCCCCTGCAATTCGTCCAGTATATAACTGAAAAGATGTGGATTGTGAAGTTTATGCAGGCTAGACAGGGATTGCCAGGGTACTGATAAACCTGTGGACCAAGTTAGCAACCCCATCATGGTTTTCATGTACTCATTGTTTTGATCTTCCAGTCTCCAATGATCGCTACAGCCATTGTTGGGGATGTTGAGCGTGTGTGCGTGTGTATTGTGCCCTTGTCATGTGTATTATGGCCTGTGTGATGAAGCTTACCCTGCCATGAGTCAATGGCTCAACAGAACACACCGCCCTATACTGTTCTCTTGCAGCTGGCCAGCTTACCAAGAGCCAGCTACCAAGGTAACCATTCTCATGCAATTTATCAGTGAAGAAACCAGTCACAATCATATAAATCATGTGACCAGTAGGACCGTTGGGGGAGGGGTGGGGTAGCTATAATGCCGATGTAATTGATTTCTGATATCGTGTTTTGATATCCAGCTTAGATGGTGAAAACTCCTTATAACCTCACCACACTAATCAATATCAGGGTGGGTGTGTTAGGTGATCAATAAGTAGGCAGGGCCAAATTTAGCATTAATCTTTTCTGCTTTCCATTTGAAATAGCCATAACTCTAATTTATGTTCACTTGTGAAAAAAAAAAATGATCTCATGTATGTTACCTTTGACCTTTATTGAGATTATTTTGTCTGTAGAGTGGTGTATGTTGGTTGATGGGCTTGCCTCTCAGTTGCTGATGTTGACCTTTTCACATAGGGTCACCCAGGTGATTATTATCAGAGGGGGACATTGGACCTTAATTCTTTGTGAGTCTTCATGAGACCATCATTTTGGTTCCAGTAAAGTATCCCACCATACCTGTTTTTGACGACTAGTTGCTGGAGTGGATCAATGGTTCTTTTCACCGGTTGAGGCTGGCCATGTGGTATATTTTGATCCATGACAAGTTGCCTTTTGGCCCTGAATCCTTATACTGACCTCTTACCCCTTACAAATGTCTTTCACCGTAGAATTTCTTTGTTCCTATTTAGTGTGCATAAGCTCCAATCCACATCATTTTGGTTCAGTAGATACAAAGCAAATATGTTGTATCACTGATTACAATTGCGATATATAAGTTACGTTTTGAATGTTAAGATATCTATAGTACTGGTAGAAGAAACATTTGTGTTAATGTTTGATATTATTGCCATTGGGGAAAAAAGATCAACTACACACGTGTGAGAGAGGCATGCAATATCTGCCGCAATGGGCATGACATCCAGGACAGCTGGGCCAGTGCCAGCAGCATAATTGAACTCTACCGCACTAATCTCTACAACTTTGCTGAAGTGGCTGGCCCGGGTTTCTACAATGATCCGGATGAGGTAGCCTTGTGTGTCGGTGTTGTCTGTAGGCACATTGCAGGGAGTTGATCTACCACATTTTATGGTGCAAGTATGAGAGAAACTGGGGGGGGGGGGGGGGGGCAGGGGTATAAAACCACCACTTTGTGATAGCATATATTTTTGACATATCTTTATTTGGTGTTCACAGAAAAGACAATAGTGGTTTCTACTTGCATTTAAGATGTGGTAGAAAAAGCACAACTTGCATTGTCATTAGCAAAACCTCTTAGAAAAACTCTGTAATGTTTTTTTCATTTTAGCCAAACTATCCTCAGCTTACCTCTTCTTGTAACCTGGGTCGCAATTTCCTTGATATTGATGATGGCTGGCCCAGTGTACAAGCAATAATAGAGTACTATGCTCTCAATCTGCTTGACTTCGCATCCCTGGCTCAACCTGGTTATTACAACGACCCAGATCAGGTAGAATGTTACATCTTGGCAAACCTGATTGAAATGAGTAAGTCAAAATTTCCACTCGTGTTCTATGTTAAATCCTTTCTATGGCTTAGTACCCCAACTCTGTCCCTGCAATATTGCACATTGCTTGTCCATAGATCAACATAATTATGTTACCTTTCATACTTCCTTTATTCCACTTGCTCTTTCTTCCGTTCATTTTGTGGTCATAGACAATTATTTAAACTGTTAGTACTAAGTACCATTATGAAGTCTTTGCTTATGGTGTTGCATTTAATATTTGGACTTTCTGACTTCACTGCTGTGATAATTAAGAATATTACTTACTTGACCATGAAGTTTCATATTGACCATCCTGTCTATGATATTTGGGATTTCTGTGCATGATGCAGCAAAGGTCACGGTGCTAGTATACGATGCACCTCACCAAGAACAATGAGGAATTCAAAAGCAACCTCAAAGGTGCCCCTGAGATATATTTCACCCACTGTACATGGTTTGTGACCAGATCCATTCGAATGGCATCAAAGCAGTGGA
The DNA here is from genome assembly GCA_034190875.2 of Urechis unicinctus. Taxonomy (NCBI): domain Eukaryota; kingdom Metazoa; phylum Annelida; class Polychaeta; order Xenopneusta; family Urechidae; genus Urechis; species Urechis unicinctus. The sequence goes on from JAXDRA010000940.1 coordinate 7,722, forward strand.
TTCTCTTCAAGCCACAGCCGGTCATTATTGTCATCCCAGTATGTGTCAATCCTTTGGCCTTTCAAGTTGAAACAGATCCAAAAATTGTTTAGTCCAAAAGGTTATTTTCATGTTGTTTCATGTTGTCCATTCTTACTCTTGTTCATGTTCAACATTTTCCACTATCTCCTGTGGTTCTGTGCATTTGGTTGTTTGGTCCGACGATTGTGGATTTTGAAATATTGGGTGCAGTTATGGTGATCCATTGAAAGGCAATGTCATGACTGAGAGGCAAGGTCATATTTTGAATGTACGCTGGCATGTCATGTGACTGATTATCGGGGTTTGTGTCCACTCAGCCGAACTATCCTCTCATCGCAAAGTGGTGTAACATCTGGAGGAATTATGGCGACATTCAGGACTCTTGGGCCAGTCTCAGTAGCATTATAACATTCTATGGGAATGACCATTCAGGATTTGCTGAGGTCGCTGGGCCAGGCAACTTCAATGATCCTGACATGGTAAGATGGACAGATACTGTCAGCATTAATCACCCTGACATGGTAAGGTGGACAGATACTGTCAGCATTAATCACCCTGACATGGTAAGGTGGACAGATACTGTCAGCATTAATCACCCTGACATGGTAAGGTGGACAGATACTGTCAGCATTAATCACCCTGGCATGGTAAGGTGGACAGATACTGTCAGCATTAATCACCCTGGCATGGTAAGGTGGACAGATACTGTCAGCATTAATCACCCTGGCATGGTAAGGTGGACAGATACTGTCAGCATTAATCACCCTGACATCATTAATCACCCTGACATGGTAAAGTGGACAGATACTGTCAGCATTAATCACCCTGACATGGTAAGGTGGACAGATACTGCCAGAATAAATTACACTGACGTGGTAAGGTGGACAGGTACTGTCAGAATAAATTACCCTGACGTGGTAAGGTGGGGAGATACGGCCAGAATGAATGCCCATGACATAGACTGTCAGTATTTTTCATCATGGCTGATCACTACCTGCATATATGATCCAGACATAGCTCCTATCTCTGCTGGCATGTGACTGAATGACCCTGACACAGCAAATGTGATGGCTTCTTTCTGGGTATAGTTGGCTAGATGTTATTATGTTGTGTAAAATGATGGTGTTGTTATGATAAAGTGACGAGCAAAGAGCATAATTCAATGGATATGATGTGCTACAAAATGTTGATACTTTGTTTTTGAGGTTGTTACTGGTGGGGGTGGGGATCCTAGTCATTCTTTCTCTTTGTCATGTAATGTTGATGTCATCAAATTGAAAATGGGTAAAATGATCACCTCAGTACACAGTCTCACCCTATTTATATACTTCTTATGAAATGTTCATAACTGGTAATTGATGTTTTGCTTCAGAATCTATAGCCATCCATAACTGTTATTATAATTATTTTATTTAACTTATACCTCAGTTTGTTCTTGCCACGATGATGGTCAATCACCATGATACTGTCATAACACCAGGCAATTTGTGCTTACTGTTGAGAGTCAATGTGTGTTAGCTGATCATAGGGAATTATGGGCTGAGTTACGACCAGCAGCGTGTCCAGATGGCCATGTGGTCACTCATGGCCTCACCGCTCCTCATGTCCGTAGACCTCCGTACCATCAGACCTGAATCCAAAGACCTCTTGCAGAACAAGGGGGCAATTTCTATCAACCAAGACCGTCTGGGGGTTCAAGGCAAATGCATCTCAAAGGTATTTTTAATCATGTTCTTTGCACTGTGATGTTTTATACATTTTCTAAATTTTCTTAAATTATGTAAAACTGTCAGTTTGTCATAACGGTTTCAATGTGAGATTTGTTATCAACATGAACTACATATGGTAAGCCTAACAACATATGGTAAGCCTAACAACATATGGTAAGCCTAACAACATATGGTAAGCCTAACAACATAACACATTGTTGATGTGTTTGCAGGCAGGCAATATTGAAATTTGGACCAAGCCAATCCTACCAAAAGGCAGTTTTGCATTTACCTTCCTGAATATGGGTGATGGGGGGATGCCCAGTAAAGTATCCATGAAGCTGTCTGATTTGGGTATGACCAGTGCCAATGGGTACACAGTGGCCGAGGTGTTTACTGGCCAAATCATCGGCAAGCTATTGCCAGGTAGCATCGTTAATGCCACTGTCAACCCGTCCGGTGTCTTCTTCGGAAAGGCACAAGTCTTGTGAGCATGCTGTGTTGCTTTAAACCAGCTGTAATTATTTCAATCTTTACAATTAGTTGAAACATTCCATGATGAATTGTGCATGATCTAATGCTTGTAGGTCGGAGTGTAATATTTGTAAAGCCCAGATGATCATTGGCTTGCCCATCTTCAGTTGCCAAAATGTAATGTATGTGTATAGCTGTCAGGTTTGATTTGAGTTGAATTAGAAAAGAGGTCACATTATGCAACATCATGAACAAAACTGAGAAGATATATTGTGCCTATTTATCTCTTGAATACATTTTACCATATACATGCACATTATAATAAACATGTTAGTGGGTTTGTGTGTTTAATTTTTTTATTCGTCATTCCTAATCATGCACCAATATAATAATAGTGAAAAGAATGGCTCTTCCAAGAAGTAGGGGGGTGGGGGGGTTAAAACTTTGAAGGAACTTAATATCAAGTTGATAGATGTATCTGCTCTTTGCATCACTGGTTGTGGGTGGCCATGTCATAAGTCACTATATATATTCATCCATGACAAATTAGTGTGCTATGCATATTGATATGATATTGACCATAAAAACCACGAGTCATTCTGCACCATGTAGTTTAATTGAATAATTATTAACTAAAACCAATAGCGATGTGCATGTATACATTGATAAACTTAGCAACATCTCACCTGGAACTTTAATCTCCCTGCAGTAATCTGCTAGGCATGGGTAGAATTTCTCCATGAGGGCATTTCTAACCCTTGTCTTTCAATTGCATGCAACTTTGTTGTAATTATATGACCTACCACCGAGCACGCAATATGGATCCTGATACCATCATTGGTCAACTCCTTGCAGAGTGTCCTCCGGACGCTGAGACTCAGCGGTCCACCTTGGACCCTGCAGAGGACAAAGCTAGCTACTTGCGAGCTACATCACCACTATGACATGTACTTAGCTCCGCAAACGGCTTTAACAACAGCCAAGCGTCAATTTGGAAAAAAAGTCATCGGAAGTTTGCAAAACAAATATGGCCTCGATTGCGCTGCTTGTTGTAGGTGCCCTTGTCAACGCCCGTGCGTTCTTTGGGAGCAACTTCCTATTCCCTGTTCCAAGAGCAAGTGGTTACAATCGCCTCCATTCTCACTGCGATTGGAATGGCAATCTCAACCTCGGTACTTGCTCTGGCAGGTGGGAGGGCGGCACTTATGGCACCCCAGCTCCAACCCCTACACCAGCTGATAAGACCATGTGAAGGAATGGATCGAAAAACAGTCAATTGTATGCGGAGCGTAAACGCTATGATATGGCAATTGAGCAGTTTCAGTCTGCACAAGCAGCATGGGCCAAGAAGAGAACTGAACGGCTACACTTCATCAACAAGCACCTTTGCCAGGGACATACTTTTGGGATATAGACGACGCTTTGTGTGAGTACTACCAGATTACAGGCAAATCCGTCGATCCACTGGTTTCGGAGGAAGTCGCCCAGGGTTGGTTTACAAAGCAAGCTAAATGGCAAATCTACCTACCCATCCCGAAACACATTCCCAGGCCATAATTTGATGTGTCTGGGCCTAATAAAGTTCACCAAGCCGATCTCTTATTTCTTCCTCATGACAGTGTGAAACGTCAGACTTACATGTATGCTTTCATAGTAGTAGATGTGGCCTCGAGCTACAAACCATTGTCTACAAAAGAGGCTACAGAGATTGCAGGTGTACTGGAAATGATATACAAGCCAGGACCACTGCATTGGCTTCAACTCCATCGGGTCGACCCCGGACAGAAGTTCATGATAGCAGTCAACCAGCTGCTGGCAAAGCATGAAGTCTTTGTCAGTCGTGGCCGTGTGAATGACCATCAAGACCAGCTTATTGTGGAACACTATAACCTCTATAACCGTACTCTTGCAGAGTGGCTCTTTGGACACCAGTACGCAGCTGCCGCCAGATGGTGTTCTCACTCATTGATGTGTGCAGCCCCTCTTTTTAGGTTGCACTAAGGGCAGTCGGTCAAATGTTTCCTCTGTCTTTGTCCAGCCATTCACGCTGAACTGCTGAGTGTCCTTGGGCTGATAGGCCAATAGCATCTTGATATTGCATACTGCGCAGTGGTACTGCTGTGTATTTCTACCTTGGTCCGGTCCTGGCTGCCAGATATCTGTTTGAATTACGGTCTCTACAGCGCCTATGGACACTTTGAGGATGTCATTGAGAACGAGCGTTTTATTTTCGGGTGTACTTGGGTGGTATAGAAGAGGCACCGACAAATCTGGATAGTTTATCTTGTTTGTACGATAGCAGCTCCAATGCTCTGTCACAGACCTTCTGGCGGCTGGTGAGTCTGAGGTCTTTTGGGGTCCACCAGTCTATGAACCGATCCCAATTCAGACAGTGGGACAGAGCACTTAGCATCTCCGGACGCTGGAGCATATATGGCTTGAGGCGGATGCACTCCTGCTTGTCACCGTAACCCAGTAGCCAGAATGCAATTGGCTGGTCTTTCATGGCCTGATCGGTGCCTACCAGCAGTCCCGGCTTGGTGGCGCGGCAAGTAACAACAACATTACTGCCTTTCTATATCTCTGCTCTGACCGGGTCGACCTTGTCCTCCACGACCTATCCAAAATGGAGAAGAGATGTACACCCCGACGCCACAAACCAAGAAGTACTTTGTACACAATCGGGAGCTCCCCGACAACCTAGTGGAAGCCATACAAGCCAGTTCCAACTGTGGGTTCGGGGCTAAAATAGGCCCACTGTATCCTCATGCATGTCGTAGGAGGCGACTTATAGGGGCAACCTGTTGGCCGTGGGTTGCGACTCGTGTCGGTGGACAATGGTGGTTGAGTGGAGTGGTCCTTTTTTAGGGCCATATCTGCAACACACTACTCTGGCCCGGATTTTGCCTAGACGAGAGGCTGGGATGGCCTGGTCCAGTCAACCGGCTGGTGGTGACTTGCCCTAGGATAATCGTTTCCATTTTTATCTTTTCCATATCCATTTTCATTTATCCTAGAAGGCGGCTGCTTAATCAGGTCAATCTTATCTAATAACCTTACTAGGCACCATATAACACATGAGTGTTGGTGTGCCGTTAAACACTATACTTACCTTACCTTACCTTACCTTACCATACAAGCCGGCAAGATCGGAGAAAGAAAAGCCCGAAGGACCTACCGCATAGGCACAAAAACCATTGCCAGAGGATGGTATACCAGAAGTCGAATGACACCACGACTGGAGCGGATCATGCGGCATAGAAAAGTGATACAATATACCAGCTATGCGGACCATGCTCTTCCCCAACCTCACAGAAGGGATCTGCAAATGTGGCGCCTTCGACCATTGTAGCAAGAGCGATTGCTGCGTCCTACATACACTCAACTACGAACCAAAAGAACCCGCACCACCACGCGAGAAAACAAACAACAAATCGTCAAGTGAATTCAAACTTTTATCATTGCCAATCGAAGTCTATTGTTTTGTTCCATACGTGGAAAGACGCGAGTGTTTATCGCTCGTTCGTTTCGGATTTTGTTGAAAAATCTCGAGAAAGGACATCTATTTTGTGACCCTCATGAGCACTTCGTGCGAATGGCTGCAAAATGTCTGTGTGTTGAGCTCCAAATTGCAAAAAAACCCTGAGAAAGCCCCCCACATCTATCTTTCTTCAGCTTGCCATGGAAAACACGTGTGCATATTACGATAAACATAACGCTGGGTGAGAAATGAATAAATTGTATTTCAGTTGTGATGAGCACGGTGGACAATCTAGGCGGTAAATGATTCGCTTATTCACTAAACGTGCGAGCATGTCGGCATTCGCTAAATAAAAAAATTAACCCTAGTTATTGTCAATAAGGCGACCCTTGGATACACTGATAATACTCTCAGGTATTTGCCGGTCTAAATACATAAGTTCTTGACAATTAACAAATAACAGTCTAAAATTTAGAGACCATACAGAAATGCTAACAATTTTTAGCTGCAAAAGTCTTATTATTTGACTGTAACTACAATACCAAAAAATGAACAATGCAACAACAATAGTTGAACTTACTATGCAGCAGAAGCAAAAGTTGTGGTGATTAGCAAGCTGAGACATATCCGTGCACGACGTATTATTGACATAATGCGATGATCGTAACTAGCCCAACAGACCAAGAGTCGATCGGATAGTCTACTCCTTTCAAGAGGGAGCGTAAGCTTCACTTGGTTCATAAGAGCTAATCGTAACCAACGCGCGGTGATCGACACACGAGTTCCAATTATACACGATAATTACACAATTGTACATATGAAGAATACATTTTCATATCAAAGATTGTTTTCAAACAATTTGAGCTAGTTAACGTGTGAGATTTCGTCAAATGCGATTTAATCCGGCCAGAAACATTTTGAAAAGTCCATATTTATTTTGAATGACAAGATCGGTTGCTGCTCGCAGACGCAGACAATGTTCTTCGCAAGCGAACCTTTTCTTTCCGAATTTAATTATTTAATTTCATTTTGTCAATGATTATCATTTGACAATACCTACATTAGAGAAGGAATACGTATTCAATGATATCGCCTTGACAATTAAAAAAAATAACACTTCTGGAAACCCTCATCTGTGACCCGAGTGAAACTGTAACTGCGTTATGTGACGTCATATTTCCAAATTAGATGTTGCCGTGAACGAAACTTTATGTGACATCACATGTGGGGATACATTTAAAATGAGCGGAGGAAAACAAAATCACCTCCGACGGGACTCGAACCCGCAATCCCCGGCTTAGGAGGCCGGTGCCTTATCCATTAGGCCACGGAGGCTGCATTGCGTTAATGATTCATTCAATGTTATTTATTCCGTTAAATCGTATTTTTCATTTATGAAAAGTAAAAAAAAACCCAATTGAATTATTTACAGTTGTGTTATTCCCCATGCCTAATGAAGTAGTAAATGTAAATGAAAGAGGGGTCGTTCGTTTCAAAGCGCTCGCAACAAGCCAAATGACCATGTTGAAAAGCGATTATATATATAAGCTCTTTTTCGGCTCTGTTAGGTACAATCCACAGATGCTTCAGGGAGAAGGAGCGTTTTATGACTCGAGTGGCTGTTTTAACGGTCACCTTAACAACCAATATATCAATGCAGCTTGGTTCTATATAACTACTCACAACAAGAGATGTTTATATGAAATTACATATAGTCATTATTCACGAATAAAAACACCATGTAGGTTTACAGAACTTGACTAAAGAATGAATTAAAAATATTAACATTTACAGTTAACAAAGGCATGTTGCTTGAGACAAGTTTGGGGAGTTGGGGAGAATATAAGTCTTGAACTTGCCATCAAGCCTACATGCAGTAGTATCATATGACAGACGTCTTTTTTGTAATGCATCTGCAAGTGGGATTGGTAGTAGGTTCATAATGGCCTAGCCTAAGCGCCTGTGTAGGCCGTGTCCGTTACAATCGTCTGTTGGAACGCTTTGTGATTTATCGCATGGCACCCTCCTCTAAAACTGCAACCGTGTCGATATATCACCGAGAATCAACTTCACTTGAGATGGTCCCTCACAGAGCACCGCTGCTCTAGCATGGCAACACTACGGAGGTTCTTAATATCACGCACATTTTACAAGTCTTA
>JAXDRA010000941.1:0-17382 GCA_034190875.2 Urechis unicinctus
CCATCCATCCATCCATCCATCCATCCATCCATCCCATCTATCTCCATCTCCATCTATCTATCTATCTATCTATCTATCTATCTATCTATCTATCTATCTATCTATCTCTCTATCTATCTATCTATCTATCTATCTATCTATCTATCTATCTATCTATCTATCTATCTATCTATCTATCTATCTATCTATCTATCTATCTATCTATCTATCTATCTATCTATCTATCTATCTATCTATCTATCTATCTATCTATCTATCTATCTATCGAGGCAGAAATATGATTTTGTTATTATATTAGAAATTCTAAGAAATCATTCCCAAACGATTATCTCTGTACGTTACAAAGACTAGACTATTATATAAGAATGGTCTAACCAAAATATTTCAAACATTTTGAAAGAAAAAGCGCATTAACTTTACGTGGACATTGTGGTATATCCTGTCGTGGACCCAAGTCTACGAAAGGTTGAGGGTTTGTCCACTAAAGGTCGCGCTGGTGCTAATATATATATATATATATATATATATATATATATATATATATATATATATATATATATATATATATATATATATATATATATATATATAGATATATATATCTCTATCTATATACTATATATATATATATATCTATATCTATATATAATATATATATATATATATATATCTATATATATATATATCTCTATCTCTATATCTATATATATATCTCTATATATATATATATATATATATTAGCACGAATGCATCCTTTGGTGGACAAACCGCCAACCTTTCGTTGACTTGGGTCCACGAAAGGATATACCGCTATGTCCACATAAAGTCAAAGCACATTTTCGTTAATAATGTTTAAAAATGTATTGGTTTTACCATTTTTTCATTGAATTTTGAATATTGCAGCAAAATCAAAATTTAGCAACTAACCATTCGTTGACACAACACGAAAACGTCAATATCTTTCCTATAACCATATATACTTTGACTCAAATGATCGAAATAATGTTAAAACATGACTGTTGAATAGGTGTATTTGAAGTATTAAGATATTTGATTGATTTTAACATTTTAATACCGAGAACTCCTTTTATTCTCATTATTCATCTATCTTCTAAATAAAATCACATTACAAAACACTGTTTATCGTTCATAATGATCACATCAATAATAAATATTATATTTATTATCCATGATGGATGAAAATGATTACAAAATGTCGGTATTCCACAAATATACTCAATTATATATGGGCACGAAAGGTTGCATAAGTGGGTATAAATAAGCATCTTGACCATTTGTGGACGATCTTTAGAGGACCAAAATTATATGTTAGGAATAAAAACTGTAAAACATATTTTTATTTGCATTAAACATTTTCATTACATCAATCAATATATGCCGCATTAATAATTATTAATAAATGCCAGCCAAAAAGCACTTAAAAAATTGGTTGGAGTCAACGAATGGTTTATATATATATATATATATATAGATATATATAGATCTATAGAGATATATCTATAGATATCTATATATCTATATATATCTATCTATCTATCTCTATATATCTCTCTATATATCTATCTCTATATATATATATCTCTATATATCTCTCTATCTATCTCTATCTATATCTCTATCTCTATCTCTATCTCTATATATATATATATCTGGAATAGATTTATGGTGCCCCCCGAAACCCCCGCTTCATTTAACTGTTTTTTTTATAAAAACAGTAAAACCTGTTGTAATCTAGACTTCCATCGTAGCATTATTACAACCGCAGCGTGTACTCTTATATTAACGATGACATTCCAACAGTTATATACCTTGCATCCGGTCTAAATAGGGCAATCACTCTGTGTCAACTCAGTAATTGTTTGCTTACCCACTGAGGAAACAAATATGTGCGCAGTGTGTTTTCTTGATAGGTCACACGATTTTTCATCCGGCAGCTGGTTTGTTTCGATGTATGGCTTTGTAGGGAAATGGGAAAATAATTCGTTAAAACTTTTAGGCATATAACATCTTACCAGTGCTTACCATGATTAAACCGGTTTCCGTTATTGTTTCTGGGAAAATAATATATCCCATGACATACATTACTATATGTAGTATAATTTAAGTCTATCTGTTCAAGATTCATGTCATCGATCTTCCAATATTCTCACGTTATGACAAAGTCATACCAAGTCCAACATAATGTTTTACATAACATGAGAGCGTTGGTTTCACAAGGCTACAATATATTTCTAGCCTTTGCATACGGTGTTTTTTCTGCATCAGTAAAGTGGTAATTACTTATCACGCAAAATGTCAATACGAGCCCGACATGTTATAGTAAATAGCAATTATCAAGTGTCGCTTCTAAAACTACCTCTAACCGATAGAGACAGAGTAACAGCTGATGACCTACAGCCAATGTGCCCAGTAAGCTGGCTCGATTACCTTTACGCCTTTATTAGTTTACCAATGGTGTTACCATTCATGGTCTCTTTGGTTCTTTGCTTTGATCAGTGTCTATCTGTACAACCAAGTCTTCAAATGGCAGCATATTTATTTTGTATATAATAAAAAAAACCGATAAGTTATCGAAATGGCAGACGGTAGGTTAACAAATGAAACAGCGTCCACAGATCCACTATAAACACGGCGAGCATGATGCATCAATCGCTAATTATTTGCCTGTTGTGCCTAAGATAGGACTCAAAACGGGCCAGCATTTTAGTACGACTATTACTCGTTACGATCATATTGATGTAACAACCTCTCTAATGTTGGTTGAAGATAATTCTGCACGTGTTGCGTCCTGTGTGGTAATTTATCGATAACTAACTGCCTAAAATAAAACTTGCGAAGGTATCGAAAAGAAAAGTAAATTATGTTGAACCTACATAGCAAAGAATAATATGATAATAATGATTCAATAGTGAATCACCAAAATATCTTGTTTGAGCAACGGCTTAATGGTAGCATCACCAAATTCGACACATTCAAGTATCATGTGCAGGCCTTTTTTAGGGCAGGGCCACTTTAGCCTTCGATAGGTGCACCAATGCTAAAGGGAAGGGCACCAAGGCCAAATAGAAACATTTTAAAGGTCACGGAGGCCAAAAACTTGTGATATTTACAAAAGAAGAAAATGGAAGCAAAACACAAACAATTGGGGAAGCACAGATGAGTTTTAAGTTTAAAAGAATTGTAATTTATTATTTGCATTTTATGAATAATTGATTAGACCGCTTCAGAATTATTCTTTTCATTTAATCCTGTCACTTGATGAAAAATATTTTGAGTAGGGGAGGTTTGGTCTTAAAACCAACCACTAGACGTGGTGATAATTGACTAGCCTTGTGGTCCAATCACTAGACTTACTTTTCTGTGTACTCACAAGACAATGTTGCAGTGAATGTAAAATAAGATTTGTAAATTCAAAACGCAATTAATTTATAGGTCCTCAAATTTTTGAATGTTTTGAATAAACCATTCTCAAAGACCTCTGAGTATGCTTCATCAAAATATTAACATCAGCAATTATGAAACAATTAAATGAAGTTAGAATGCCAATGGTCATCTCTACTAGTCCTCATTCTCTGATGCAGAAGTAGCTAATGTCGGGGTGTGTGGGGGGGGGAGGGGTGTCATGTATTACTAACACGTGACGCCCCCACCCCCCCCCCCCCAACACACACACACACACACACACACACACACACCGACAAGAGTTCAGCTTGATGCATTTGACTGCCGATTTCTGTAGGTCAACCTGTCCCAAACGTTTCAAACGATCCCTTCGTGGCATTTCGATGTTATTTAGTAAGGACTCAAAAACATGAACGAATAGAAGTGACAGGATCCGATTAGTGTGTATTTTCGTTGACAACAATCTAACGACGCGATGTCAAACGACGACGCGATGTCAAACTTTTACTAATCATGTGCTGTCAACGTGTTCAATAAACAACACGAGTTTTCACAACCTTGGTTGTCAAAAACTCTGGTCTCGCTCACTGATCTCGCTGCGCCTTTGCTGGTTCGCTCTCCTAGCCCGAAGACCAGACGTCACTATTTAGAATAGTTTAAGAAACTGAGTAACGACCAGTCTACATTTAGTTCTGGATAGCAGCTGTCTTCGTTTAATGATGTTACTCCCGCTGGAAAGCAATGAGTGAAATGCTATTTACACGTGTGTTGCGTTTAAATATCGGAGGGGCCAACATTAAAGAGGTCAATCTGTCAGCGGAAATGAGGCCGCGAGGTGAAGTTTGGCTGTGTGTTGTGCTCAACGCAGCAGTGGCTGGATGGTGGGGATTTAATAATTGGGTCCAAGATGCTGTCGACGGCATGGTTATGCTGCCGGTAGACGGCCGCGAGGGATCCTGGATGCATAAGGTGAAAAAGGGCACGGCAAACTTGGCCGTAATATTTGGTCATTTTCAAGGGGGATCACGGCCACTTGAAGGCCATTACCGTCGTGGCCGCCATGAAATTCCATGCCTGATGTGTGATACTGACGACCGAAAATATCTTTGAAGTGTTCTCAGTACCCCTATAAACTACTGGAGGATCACAGGTTAGTTGATTGGCGCATAGAAAGTTTTGAAAGTCCAACAGGCCTTCAACGCTTTGCGAAGAGCTGACAAGGTAGATGATCGGTCGAATGTCACTCCAAAATTAAACATAATATCCAAGTCCCATCCCTCGATTGGAGGTTTCATAGGACCATCTTTAACATACCACTGAACGGGTTGAAAACATATGTCGGCTGCTAACTTCTTTAACATCCGACTTAGCATGTGCTAATGAAGATAAAAATAGCAAGGAAAATTCCAACGACAACGATATTTAGATATCTCGGACGTATAAAAGCTCTATAGTCATTGAAAAACCATTAGGTAATAATGATTGCTGTTGAAGGCATTTACAAGGACTTTGTTACGGACAAAACTGCCTTTGCGGAATGTATCAAGCGCCAGTATGTGATTAACGAGCTCACATTTTAATGATTGCCCTGCAAAGATTGTTTCGACATTTTGCACTACAGACAACTCCACAGAGATGAGAAAAACACCGGCCTTTAATAGATTCGAAATATAAGATCGGCTCGTGAAAATATCAGCCAATTTTATGTTTAACGCCTCTGACAAACCGACATTAAATAGTTGTCTCAGTGATATGGAAGGCAATGATTGATCACCGTGCTAACAACTACCACAAAACAGCATGGTGGCTATTTGATTGACCGATTGATAAGTATGGTATCGCTCTATGTATCAAATGTAACTATCTTGCATCGTCACTGCGGTTGAGCGTAAGTTGCCTAGATGAAACAAACAAGTATGACTCGTGAAATACACAAGTCCATTCAAGCCGCCTTTGTATTCATCAAGTACTCATACCATTTTAACTCTTTTAAAGGTGTCCTTCAATCAAAACAGCTAACACTTGCAATCAACAAAGTATAGTTTCACTACGGACTTGTATGCCTTACGGCGTCTTGACGATAACGATATTGAGTGACTCATGCATTGACAGAAAAAACTGCATCGTCATAGAAGGATAAAATCGTAGCGTACATATACATTTCAATATTGTTTATAATCTGTTTATTGGGTGTTGGGTGCAATTTTCGGTTACTGTATAGGAACGATAACACTAGTTTAGTCGTGTAAAGCCTCATATTGCTATGGGCTAAACTAGGTTTGCTCCACCTGAAAATTCAACGTAGTTATTACAGTTATGTGCCCTGGTTCATTATCACTGACTGGGCTACCAGTGCTATGCACAAACCATAACACGCTATTGTCCAACAATTTCATTCATGACAAACACATTTATAACCATTAAAGAGAGCGAACTTGGCCATTATCATTGACTGTTTAGTAAGAGTGAAATTGCCGAGCCGATTTTATGCACTGAAATTTTGTATACAACGCCGGTGCTCGCAAATATTATTTTGCTAGTTCAAACGCTATTGCGCCTTTTGGGAATTAATGGCGTGCCTGTGCTTGAGTCACTGCCCCTATAGACATACTAATTATCAGTGCAACAGTTGCTTGATAACTTGACCTTTGCCGACTTTATCTTATATATATATATATATATATATATATATATATATATATATATATATATATATATATATATATAGATAGATAGAGATAGATATATATAGATAGAGGAGGGAGATATATATATATATCTCTATATATATATATATATATTATTATATATACACATATATATATAGATATTTTTCTATTTTATATTTATATATATATATATAAATATATATCTCTATATATATAAATCTTTCTGTCTCTCTCCTCTCTCCCTCTCTATATATATATCCCTCTCCCTCTATATATAGATCTCTATCATATATATATATATCTATCTCTATATATATATATATCTATATATCTATCATATATATATATATATATATATATATATATATATATATATATATATATATATTCATTGACTAACACTGCATATGTGCACGATACGAATACGTAAATATATGATATATGCCTTATGAAATTATCTTAGTGTTGCACTGGCAACTAGAAAGTATGCTTAATTAACCACCATCCGTACTGCAGTGATGATACCATGGATTGTTATATAAAATCACCATGATACATGCACGCGTTGATTTTTCATTGAATGTTTTTATGTTGTATAGTGGTATCAACGCATGAATAATATTGCTTTTAAAAAAGAACTATACTAAATCCATTAGAGCATCGAAGCACATTATATGTATAATAAATAGGAGGTTTTTGCTCATTGTGTAGAGCCCGCTTGGTCGTAATGTCTCAAGAACACTTTCATTGCGTCAATTTACCACTTAACCATTGTTGGTATATTCTTCTGTAACAAACTGTTGTAGCATTGCACCGAACATGCCACAAAATAGATTGCACGTGGTAGGAAAATATATACGAACGCGGCCGGGAGAAGATTGTTATATGCGTACTCCAGCTGGAGCATCAATTATGAATGAGGTACAAGTAACAGGTAAGATGCAGTAAAGATTACCTATCTTCCCCAATCTTAGGTGAAGCATTGCAACAGAAGCTTTTATTTCCTTTGGGATCGTTTTATAGAAGCAGACTGATTGGTATTGGCAAAGCAACAAATGTGCCACGTTTTGCCACGAGACACCTGCTCTTATGCATTCTGACCATTTTCAGTCAATTTACTTTTTCAATCCTGGGACTGCATCAGACATATGTGACAATCACCTAAACAAGCAGTTTTCAAATTGAATGATGTTTTATCCACAGGCAGCAATATGTATAGTTAAAGGTTTCGAAAAGGTCTCATGGATAGTAAAGCATCTCATTTTGTAGCAAGTGTTCTCAGTTCAGCTGTCTTTTCGCACTGGCACTTTTACTTGAAATGTGGCTACACTTTTTTTAACATACTGGATAGAAAACTCCGTATGCTGTCACGATGGTAGCAATTGCGGTCAGAAAGTATAGAGAGGGGTATTAAGGCTTCTAATCTGTAAAATGGGGACCCTGCTGAGCACTTATCGAAATAGGAAATGCCTTTCATCAATTAAGTATAAGCACTTAAGTGGCAGTGTAACTTGTTTAACAAATCACTGCCATATGACCTCGCACGTATCTCCCAATACTGTAAGATGAGCAGCAGCATAATCCCAGTTGTATAACTTTTCTGCTCGTAGTGATAAGCCTAAAGGCTTCGGACTACGATAGTATGCATATAAGAGTTTTCCTTTATTGCGCCCCGACTTGTTGTTAAACTTGCCTACATGACACATTTGCTCATGCCCCATGTCATCGTGGCCAATGGTTCGTTCTATCACAAAACTCACACTGCGTGCAAAATAATTTGAGCAACATTCCCCGGAAAACTGCTGGCTTGCTAGTCGCTGTTGTCCCGTCCACGATTTCAGTAATTAATAAAATATACGAAAGTATTCTTATTCATTGATATACCTCAAGCACCAGTCATCATTGTAAAATAATTTTATATAAAATCTATCGTCGAAATATATGCAAATAGTTTGTTAATTGTGGTTAAGACTGCTGTAGATAGCAAACAACAATCAGCAATTGATATGTGTTCACTCAAGCACAATTAAAGAAAACATCAAATCACGTCTGTAACTAGTGAATACCGGTAAAAAAGGGTTGTCAATTGGATAGATCTGAGGCATCATACCCACGTAAATTGAGATCATTAACAAAAGCATTAACTGTCAAGCAAATAATAACGAAAATTAAAGAAATCAAATCTATTTAGTTGGGGGGTCGTACGCATCAAGGTTGGCTACAAATCCTTTGAAGAATAACGGAAAGTTAGACTCATTCGTATTCAACACTCTTTAAGTGATCATGCACTATAGCAAGACAGGTAAGCAATTATCTATGCTTAGTGGAAGCTGGTTATTCATTTTTCTGGTAGGTAGATAGGTAGGACGTCATGAAATGTAATAACTACGTTGTTTCAAGAAAGCCATTATCCCATCTACAACGGCCTTGTTAGGTACTACGCGAAACGTATTGGTGAGGGATTGTTAAAAGTATAATATTAATCTATTGCTAATATATGTTATATTGCATCGTATTATAAAAGTAATTCATCATCTATTTTGTTGTCAACTAGCTCGAGTTAGACATATCATTTAATTAATAGGCGTTTTATGGCCACGGCATTATTCATCAACAAGCTCTACCATACAACATTTTATCCACCATGGCCGAAGTGCCAGGCTTGATAACATTTCATGGGTTATTAATGTGATTTGAGAGGCTTGGAACATGTGTGTCATGAATCAGTGACATTCAATGCAAAATCATCGCCCGCAGAACATTCAATTACTGTTCGTTTAATGGGTGACATCATAGCCACGGCTTCAAAGCAATGGAGATACTCTAATTTCTATTTACAGTCGCTTTATCACATTTGCATTAAATCAATGCTTATACGCGTGCGTCTAACGTAAGTGCTCACCACTTACTTGAACGTACTACTTTTTTTTTACTGTTTATCTCAACTTGCTAGCAAAAATACCAGATCCGGCCCCTATCTAAGAGTCACGGCGAAGCACTTGTAATGCACACACATGGATAATAAAACAGCGATCCTTAATAATTAAATGAGATCGATATAGATATGCCTATTAAGTATTGTTGATTATAAATACATCCGGGAACTCATATCAGCGAAATAAGATTTTATTCCCCTAACCAGTGCGCAGCAGAGCTTGTGGTTCAGCAAAAGATATTGTAATTGGCACTCAAATCGAAACACAAGTTGTATTCAATGGCTACCTTGCACACAAAATGCAACATAATGACGGTAGATGTGATGTGTAGAGTTATGCAACCTTGCAAGCCGGCATTTAATGATCTAGCTATATTGATGATTTCAGCGTCTGAGGCGTGTAAATTATCAATATCTGTCTTCATTGCGCATATAATCGCACACAACCCGGCGTAAATAATCTTCGCTAATCAATGTAAGCCACAGCGTATTCCATCACATATAAATGCATGATGTCGCGTAAATGCAAACATCAATCAAATGTTGCGTAGCATAACCACAGGTACCTTTGATTGTTCTACATTATATTGATAGTAATACCCTAAACAATTTAACAGTCATGCAGATTCATTGCTTCATCACTTTTGCAATCATATATCGAATGCTCGGTCAATATTCGCATCTTGCAGTAACAGACGAAAAGCTTCACATTTTTTCTTTCGGTTATATTCGTACATTGCCATTACCGAGTGTGCCTGTTTTATATGGTAAGCTTCATGTAGAATATTATCTCTGGATCATGCTGGTGTGTGGTCGACACCCATGCTATCAGGGGTGTAGCATTTTTTACGATGATAGCATATGTTTCTGTTCACTGCGATCCCGTGTGCTTGATCTTTCTTAAATGTTTCCATTGCTTTAAATGCTCTTATTGCATATTGTCACTGGAGCTAAGCCTCTTTATGTGAGTTATGTTAATTTACAATGTCAGCGCAATAGCCATCTCATTCTTTGACTGGAGAAAAGAGAGAGAGAGTGAAAGAGAGAGAGGGATTGAGAAAGCGACAGTCGTACATTTTCGTACATTACTGTAAGCAGGATCGTTTTTCATCACAGGCTCATTTATCTGTGCATTATTTGACACGGGCGCTTTCGGTTTCTCTTTAGTTAATTCAAATGTCATATTATCAATTTAGATGAAAAGATTACTACCAATGGACTATGGTAACTATCCTGCCTGAGTTTACTCTGACAGCATCAACGATTGGGGCATATTTCTATGTGATGCTTAATGAATATTACCTCGTGTATCTCTTTTTGCAGAGATATTGATATACCATTCCTTTTTCAGGTCAAAGCGGACGCATTACACGTTTACTTCCAAGCCGAAAATATCCATGACTACATATGTAACTGATATTCTAATGTACCCACAGCTCAGCTCCTCACTGACAACAACAGGTTTATAATTGCGGGTTATCTAATTTCAGAGGATATGACAAACCATCAAATAACACTCTTCAAAAGTGGAAGATCGTTGAGCATTATTAGCTATCTGTACATTCAGGATTGATGCAGATAGCAATACCGATCATCAGTGCATGATTGGCTGTAGTTTTACTAAATACCTTCGTAGAAATTGAATGACTGCCTGTAAGGAAGTAACTATATCTTGAACTTAGAACGACTAAGTAATGAAGATTGGACTTGAGATGCATTTTGTGTGTGATCAGAATGAGTCGAACAAACCGATATTAATATGTGAACTGACACACAACAGATTAAGCTACTGTGATTATATCAACAGGTTGGTTGCAAAGGATCACGTCCGCAACCAAACGGACATATTGTAGCCAGTTTACTTCAGAACCCTTTACGATTGAAAGGAACAATGATATACCTGTATGACATTTTAAGTCGACCAGTATTTGGATTCTGTATTGGAAATACCCTATGGTCTCGTTACAAGGCCATGCTAAGCTGCGAGCGTTCCTCGTTTCTCTGTATGGCTGAGAAGAGACTGCAATGCTACGAATATCTGACGCGTGTTTACTAACCTAATCTCTCCCCAGTCCGTGTAAACGTAGATGGGCGAAGATGCAAGCAATTGTGCCCTCAACTAATCATCACAGAGTTATCCTTCTTTCTACCACGCTTGCATTTGAGAAGGTGTTCACCCCATTTGCTTACCGCCAATCAGACTGATCCCTCTTGACGTAGCGTAGCTAACTGATTTCATGACGTTGATTCATGCCGCCAAACCTGTCCAATCTTCCGGGAGGGAATCATTAATAAAGTGCAAAAACCAACACCTCAACACATTAATTAGCAATATCAACTACATTAAGCAGTCAGTAAGCAAAAAAATTTGCTGACCTGACTGGCTTTCATAAATGAATCACAGCAATCGTATTGAATACGACTCTACTTGCCGCTACTCTTCGTATGTTTCTCTTGACATTCTTAGTCTTTCTGTGTGCACGACCACCTAAATACGCACATTCACACAGCAGTTAGCCACCTGGCACTGTAATTTGGATTCTTCGATCTTATTGAATCATTGCAGTATGCTTTGTAGTAGTCAAAATACACATTGGCACGACTCAAATCTTTCTAGGTTTACACTAAGGTATGACACATGTATACTTACAGCTATGACAATTCGTCGAGAATTTTTACTACTGCATAACGTTTGCATTTTGTTTCTCATTATCGTCACCAGATATCCCTTATAGATATTTACTGCTTCGAGATAAATGCAAAGTACGTCTTCATTCGATCTGAAAAATGATTGGTGTAACAATATACGTGCGAGAGGAAATACACGGAGGTACGTCCGTCAATTTGCGTTCAGCGTCCCACTGAGCATGCCCAATCGTTCCTGTTTAGGAACATTTTGGCTTGATGGTACCATCTGGGATATTCATTGTTCAATTACCATCCATGTATTGTTAATTTATGTAAATCAATTAGGATATATAATTCACGTGACTGCGCCCCGCCATTTGTAACTTCAACTATTCTAGTTATTATCTGAGTCAGTCTATTCACGTCAAATGTGTCAACTCGGAAATAGGCACGTGAAGCGTCAATATTATATCAAAATGGAGATGTGATCCGCTTGCAAGTTGATCGGGACCGTACAATTGCCGACTTTAAAAAGACTGACAACTAGTTAATATAGGTATCGTTACCTTTGTAAGACTGAGTTTCTAGCATCTAATCGTTCGCCAAATATGAGATAAAAAAGGCCCCAAACCATTTGTCAGGGTGAAAAATACCCCACATCATTTCCCTTACGTTTATGGTAAAAAAAATAAGCGGAAATGAGATGGAATAAGTAATTCAATACTTACTCGCATTAATTTGAGTAATGGGCCGCAAAGCTGCAATAACAAACCCATCAAAAACCATTCGCACGATATATATATATATATATATATATATATATATATATATATATATATATATATATATATATATATATATATATAGATATATATATATATATATATATCTTATATATATATATATATATATATATATATATATATATATATATATATATATATATATACATATATATATAAATATATATATATATGCATATATATATGTATATATACACATATAAATATATATATATATATTTATAAATATATATATACGTATATATATATATTTATATATATATATAAAAATATGGTTTTACTTGGTCGCCTCATTACAAAGGGAATGTTTCCGATCAGTAGTATTTGCCTATTGCCTCGCCACAGCTAAAGAATTACGTTATTGCAAACATATTGCTGCATGCATTTAGGTAAATTGTCTTGATTGTGCAAAACTGGTCCGGTCATGAAGTCAATGTAATAATAAAGCGATGCACATCGTTCTAATGTTATTAATGAGGGCGCTATCATACAAGATATATGAATCGTGCTTGGCCATTATTATCGATAGTTGCAGTGAACCACATATCACCTCAGTCTTACTCCAATATATATTAGCTGGGTCATATTGTCCTGAATGGCTGTGGTGAAATGCATTTTCGTTGAAAGCATAAACGCTTAATATGTTTATGTGATTGACAAATGATATTAGCTGCTAGGACTTACTTGAATATAGCCACTTCATATTTGCGTAAAGCAAATGTGCTCGCGATTTTCGTGTAGTTACTTCTACGAATGCTACTCCTTGTGACAAATTGTGTCATGTCTGTGCATCACTGTCCACATGGACATACCTTATATCAATGTTTCGGTTGCCTGATAATATTACCAATGCTTTCCATAACACGAGGACTGTCGATATCTTCTTCATCTCAGATGGGAAATTATCAATCCGGTCATACAATGACATGCCATATTGCCTTTCCATTGATTTAGCACATATCACTTGTGAAAGTCGTGCAATACATGAAGAATTCCTGTCAGTTAAGACAATGTAATTGATTTTGGTAATAATCATGGAGAGAATTATAGGTATACTGCAAACGTTTAGACGGGGTGGGTTAGACACTATGCAGAACGACGCTGTAATTGATATATTAACATCAGTTAAGCATTTGGGTGGCAATAAAGTGGCTTAGTCATTACAAAAGCTAGTTTTGTGATCATAATAGCTCGTCGGGAGCGCATGAAATGCAAACCTGCTTCTCACATTCGATCACAGATACTTGAAGATAATAACTCGCGACAACCAACTCACATTAGGTTCAAATATATATCGATCGCTGAACCACTAAAATAAAGCTCTGCTTGAATTGTCTTCGTGGTCTGAACCTATATCCCAGTCACGTGCTAATCAGAGGAATTGATTGCTCACAGCCTCGAAATTCCATTGAGATTTCTTCCTAGAGACAAATAGCAGAAAAAAACGTTCTGACTACGGCAGACACACTGTTCGTATTGATTAACGTCATTACATGGATTACTGGCGGGTACTACACAATAAGAACGCCGAATGGATGGTTCTCCCGCTTTGAACCTAAAACTCCAACAATGCATTAACACATACCGAATACTATTCTGGGTAAAAACAACTGATGTTTTGAAAAGATTATGCAAAATGTACAATTCATGGAATGTGTCATAGACGGTTCCAACCTAATGCCACTACACTTAACTGTAGTAATCAAAAACCATGCTAAATAAAATTTTTATAAAATCTAAAGTAAACATCAACGGGGCATGGTTGGCTGTTTTATGGCACTCATGCTAAGCTGTAGCTGTAGCTGTATTAAAAAACTCTCGTCAATATTAATCCAATACTGTTTGAAAAATGGTTGACGTCTTGCAATAAGGTTTATAATCCGACGGTTGCACTTCGGATGCATTTTGTGTGCAAACAAACTGAGTTGAGACTTTGGGCATGGGAATTTAATCTCCTTGATAGATACAAATCATCCTTCCCGAATCTCGGATCACTTTCCCAAGAATCATCAATGATGCATTCGTCCGTCATCTAGAAAGCGTAAAGCCGTCCAATTATCATATCAGACGCTCGATGCCCCGCCATACACAATTAAACTTTATCGATCGGGTAATATGACCAAAATGCACACCGTTCTAATCTTGTAAATGAGGACGCTATCCTACAAGATATATGAAGCTCTTCAACGGCGTCAAAGCATAGATATTCAATATCTTTGCTATGCTGATCGGCCGCTCGAAATATTGAATGCAATCATATGTAACAATTAATGCCGTTAGTACAATGCAGACAGTGTACTCTTACTATGGCGATACTTTTCAAATGCATTATGTTTTGGACTTTGCAATGCTTAAGTATACCACACGTTACGCATCAAATATTGAGGCATCACATAATGAGGTTAAATATATCAGGCAAAATGCTTATAAGTTTATAATGCATATAAGTTTATAAAATCTATAATGATTAGAAATTGACTGTCGCCATGACATTTTAACACAGTGAGCTGGTGTGCAAATACATCCGTGTTAGAGTTGTTTATTTCGCTCTGATCGACGGCGGACTAAGCTGGACAATTTTGACAGGTTGAAAATTCCAGCGTCAAGAATCGCCAATGTGACAGAACTAAACGTGTCTTCGTATCATTCTATGCTGATATCCTTTATGCATCCAGGATAGAATCATTATAAAAACAGTTTCCATTTCTGGGAAGCGAGAGATAATGCGATTTGTCCTAAAGAATTTATAAGGACAACGATTTTGAAGTAGGCTCCTTTATCACTTATGGGCATCGCATTCGTTCCGCTTTAGTGGACAAACTTTGCAAGGGGGTCTGAAGTGTCTGGATGGCATGTCGGCTTATATTGATTTGTGAAGCCGTTAAATATGATGATTCGAATTGAATGAGGAATCATTACCACTATATGAATACAATTACGCCTTATAAGCTTAAGTGCATCAAATTAATATGTTGTACCGATGACAATCGTAGCAAATATCAGTGTTTGCAAACTTATTGCTCTACGCTAAAATGGTAAGTTTAGGCGTCGTCAATCAACTTGAATTCGTGTGTAATGAGATTGCAGTGAGGCTACCATATTCGTAAGCTCAGATCATGGCCTCAACGCACATTGTCTTTAAGGAACGACATATATTAAAACAACGTCGCAGCACAGTAACACTCGTTTTCCTACTATACAATTTCATCTAGTTCCAATCGTCGAGTAGGTGGTGTATATATTCGACAACATGAATGTTTTCTTTATGCACATTAGGTGTCTATAAGAAGATTGTTAAAAAAATAATGAGAAAATCGATGACGATATTCAGTTATAACTGTGAGCATTAACAACCTCGTAGTAGACAACCACAGATATCCCGAATAATGCATGGTCAGTACAAATTGATGCATGTGCTTGTGGCGCGTTCAAGCGATACACAACCATTTTCAGCATTGTGCTCTTCCACCCAAGCTCTCTTTTTGCATAGGATTGTGTACCGCTGCCAGCATTGCGCGAATGCGCAGTTGTATTTGTATTAGAAGTATTGGATTTAGGACATAAAAGGATGGCAAATGAGCTACTGAAGCATTCGCTGGAAGGAACCAGTGGTGTATATTACTATATCATTTATAATTGAAATCAATTTAGTAACCTTGATAAAGATGCGCCGTCGGACACCGTGTGGGATACAACTATCGGACAGCAGCCAACCCATGCTCCCCGGTGTGCAAGCCTAGTAAGAGTCATATTAATGACTGCTGATGTGTACATAATACTGAGTAAACGGATGTATTCGTGAGCGTCGTTTATGGACGTAACGCTTAACACAAGAGGAGCTATAGTCGTAATGTATGGGTGCATTTACACGCTAGCGACGTACCAGGCAGTTTAAAATATATTGCGCATGTAGGCTGTAAATGGTTTTTTGCGGTGCTGACTGACCGTATAACAGTTATACTTTCTACTGTTTCTGCTACTTCTGCTACAACTGCTATTACTTCTGCTAATCACACTGGTTCTACTATTTTTAATGCTACTGCTAGCACAACTAGCATTACTGCTAATGTTTCGACCTGGTGGTTCAATAGGAGCGACGTTGCTACTTTACAGATTAATAGGAGTGATTAAGCAACCAAGCAGATATTAGTCGCTCATAAATTCTTTAATGGTCCAAGCTTACATTTTATCGCTCAAGGGTCATGCTTAGTGTGTTATTGTGTAACTGCAAATTTATCAAGGGCGGATCGCCCTTCTTTTCATGGACATCAGATAGGAAGAGCTATTGGATGGAAACTGCTTCTTATAATGCAATGTTACGATGCTCCATGAGAAGAAGTTTGGCTGAACGCAAACTTTACTGCGTTTCAGGCACACTCAGCAGCACTTGTAACGCCGCAACAATCGACAAGCATCTGTTCATGTGTTCTTATCGTCTACGCATGCACTCGAGTTTTATTGTGTTTTTAAACGAATAAAACATGTAGAACAAATCGAACGTAAATAATTCCAACGCTGCACCATAGGTCATATACGGTCGGCCAATAGTAAAAGATACCACTAAGTATGACAGAAACTGATATAAAGAGCACGAAATGATTGTTTTGAAAATCTGACAGTTGTAATCCGCGCATAGAAAGAGTCTGTACCTACCTGGCTATTCATGAACGATCAAAACTGCGTGTCATACAATCTCATTAGTCGTATGGACTACAGGTTTTTATAGCAATGTAGTGATTTTACCCAAACTATGGTTCGTGGATCTATGTCATCTGTGCCAATTTGCAGCAAACTAGTAGTGCAATTTTCTGTTCACATGTGAGATTGCCACGGTATTTAGATTACGGACAATTCTCTCTGAAAGTAACTGCAATATGTATAATAATAGGCTCGATGGGAGACCACACGGGCGCATAGCCGTATA